>VUQG01000393.1:42264-62296 GCA_015106755.1 Etia nguti
TAAGCAATCCAACCTCAATGGGATCCTTATAAAGCCTCAAATGATTTTTCCCCCCTTGAGGAGTGTTTTACAGCCAAACCATCCAGCAGATGGTTAAAGTGACAACAGTCTGCTATCTTGCTAATAAATTGCTCTCCAAAACAGTAAACACACTCAGTAGGACATTATGGTTTAAACTGGGATAACAATGCAAAGAATTAGTGTTATTTTAAAATATATGCAAAGAGTCTATTTAACTAAATGAACTGAATGAGCAATGAGAATCGTAAAGCCATCTGCCCTTGAGTGGTTAGGTTGGTTCTAAGTTCCTGTCTAAATAAGACTTGCCTAAATGCACGCCGCTCTTCTCTCTGTACAATAATCATGCCTTTAGTGGTGCAGAGTGTTGCAGTGCATTAAGATAAAAGCGCTAAAACAGTGTTTGTGCTGCATCCCAAATGGAGGCTGCTAAGTGAAGTAGCATGCTGTTATAGGAGTCGAGGGATGATGCTAGCACGAGTGCTTCTCTGAGTGGGAACACTTCACACTGCAGGGGTTTGCACTGATGCTACAGCATAAATTTGTCATATATCTTTTTCTCCCAGCTTATTTTTTCCCCTCTAAATGTATGAGAAGATAATTTATCACATTTGCTCATTTAGCCCATATTTTTGGATCGCTACCACATTGCTATTCATGACATGGTTTTACATTTTGGGCTGCTGCTGATTTCATTTTTTAAATTTTTTTTTCCCAGACAGATGACTTTGAAGGCTGTGAATCAAAGACTTTTTGGGGGGGACTGATGGCACAAAGGAGCAGGGAAACTTGTGATGAAGAAATTCACAGTCAGAAGGACTCGATGCGCTCTCGATACAAAAAAATAAAATAAATAAATGTATCAAAATAGGCTGGAATATAAAAGCCGCATCAGAGAACTTAAGGGGGTTGGAGCAGAAACTACTGTTCCCATAATCCAGTAAGTCACACCTTCAGCTGGAAAGAATGCTGAGAAAGACTATCGGCTTTACACTCTAATTCACCTTCCATAGACTCTTTTTCATACTGAGAAGCTTAAAATGGATTAAGCTCATAGGCTCTGAGATGAAAAATAACAGAAAGGTGCATTTCACCAAATAGCCATCAATCTGCTTCATGTTAAATGACAGGGCTAATCACCTCGAGAGCTTGTTTTTCCTGGCGACGCTGAAAGATAAATACCGCAAGCTGAGGCCCGACGATGGCTGATGGAGAGAGACAAAGTCCAGCTTGTATGCTTGTTGCAGAGTGAAACTGAAGACCTCCCCAGCGTTTAACATTGAACCTGCTGCAGATGCGTCACCAGGACAGAGGTCCCTAATGCGCTGAGGAGCAGTTCAGAGTGGTCTTAAAACTCCAGGCAGGCCCTGCGACCACTCTTTGATGATTCTGAAAACATTCTTATAAAACTGTGGAAGATGAGGAAAATAAATTTGTTGTGATGTTTACGAGTCTCCACGGTTGAGGGCATTGGAGCATTGCATAATGTCATCCCACAAAAGCGGATGGGAAGGGGACCTTGGCCCTTACTCTTTCACACAAATGCATACATGCACCGAGCCCGATAATGAGAATCCACCTCACCAAATCTTTCAATTCAAGGACTTGCTTAGATTGACTGTAATGCCTAAGTAATCAGCCTGTTCTGACCCACCTTGTCCTCGGCCAGGATTTATAGCACCCAATTACTGATCTCTATTACCCAGTGTGCCAAGGGGATGGAAATCAGACGAGTGGACAGACGGCCAACGCTGTCTGCTGGTCTGGGTGACCAGGTGATGAGAGAGCGGCCTCCATTCCTCTCTTAATACTGCACTGCATAGCCAGAAGAAAATTGCAATGTTCTCTCAAGTGTTGAAACTTTTCCATTGCTTTGGTTTGCTGTAATGAAAGTTATACGTGTGCCTGTGAAATCGCTACATACATTTTATGTTGTCTATCAACAGATTTGACTTTTACCGGCATATTTTGTGCTTTAGGGGATTTGCAAAGAGAAAACATCAAGGTGAAAGAATTATTTCCAGTTTTTTAGTCTTTGCAGTTTTTTCACATAAATAATTCACTAACTTTAGAAGCCAAAGTCATATAAAATCCATTCTTTAAATTCAACAAACCAACATCCTTGTAAGTTATGTGAAGGGCTTTTTTTTCACTTGTTTCACTAACTCTGTGTTAGGCTGTTTCTCTCCCACCAAACTTCTTCATTTTTTCAAAATTACCAAACTGACCTTAACCTTTAAACTCGTACGCTGAGGCTCACAAGAGTTTCAGCTGTTTGCTGGGAGACATAGCTACTGTTCCTTGCAGGAGAGACAGAGGAAATTATGTTTTTGCTGTGTTTTTTAATTCATTCCCAGACTTAGGATGGCCTTTTCTTTCTAATTGATTGGATTGAGATGCTAATGAAGCCACGTGTGATGTATCGCACGTGTTTAGTAAAAGTATTAGGGGCAAAGTATAACTTTATTTTAGGGAAAATACACAAAAAAAGAAGTAGAACTAGAGCTGGTAAAAACTGCAGTTATAGAAATTTTACCCCAGTCCCCCAGTCATTTAGCATTTATTTGGTGCCATATTGTCAACTCAAAATAACTGCCTTAAGAGCCCGTGTTGATCCATTTGGGTAAGCAAGGCAAGCAGTGCTTGCCCAGTTCAATCTAAAAATAGACATCAAATAAAACCTGCACAAGTGAAAATGATCTCCATCTTCTTTCATCTCAAACATTGCTCTGTCATAAAGCTTATCGCCTGTTTGCCCGATCTTTTAAATTACTGCCACCTTGAAGCCACACTTATTTCTGTAAACAGGCTTGACCCTGCTGGAGTTCGCTTCCATTAGGATCTGTATGCAGCCACTTTTTCGATGCGGGTGTCTATGGCCCGGAGGTTGTCAAGCTAAGAGGCCAGCAGCCTTTTTCGGTTGTTGTGTATTCATGCTTTGTATAAATCTCTGGTCTTTTATGAGAAACTGATGGGAGACTAATGTGCTACACAAGCTGCCCCTGGCTCTTCTTTCACTGCTATAAGATCAGCTATGATCTGTGCATTGCATGGAAAGAGAACTGACATTAATAAGGCAATGAGCCCTGTGTGAATTATCATCTTATCAGTTTTCTCTTACTGGTGGCCAACAAGGAGTTAGAATCTAGTCTGAGCACTTTTTAATAACTCCTTTAGCACATTAGCAAGGAAAGCCTTGATGATGGAGGGCGGAACTCGGGCCATGTCGGGTTTGATAAAAATAGGTAAGTTGAAAAGATAGCAGGCTCCGCCTGCCCTTGCAGACTAGTATCTCTGAGAAATCTATGAGTTGACTGACTGAATGTATTAAGTTTAACCAGCTGTTTTTGCTAATAGACTAATAGACTGGTTTTTACATTCATGTTTTTAATTCACTTGTAGATGTTGAAAGTTTACCATCTCCCATGTGCTCAAGTTTGTCGGTTTTTATGTTATACATATATTTTAATATACTTGTATAGGTGTAGGTCAGTGTCTTAACAGGACACTCGCAATACAAAAACACGATTGTATCAGACGGCTTACACTTTTCTGTATTTTTAATTGTGGTGGTTTATGTACAATAACACAGTCTAGGTGCAGTAAGGTGTTTTCATAGTGTGTTATTGCTATATTCAATACAAGAATGTCTGTAAAAAATCCCTCAGCACTCATCACTGTCAGTTAATAGTAAACGTTTTGATGATACCTACAGAAGTAATAATATTTTATCATTCTGCAACCAGGAATGTGTGCAGAAAGATGAAAATGTCGAGGAAAAGCTGCAGAATGCTGTCAGCATATATGAAAGCATGAAAGACAGGCAGCACAAAATCATGAAAAGGTGTTTTAATCTGGTCCAATTTGCCCTGTTAAAGTATTAAAGAAACCTTACCAAATCCTTTCAGGGGCAATAGCTTTTAACTTATTTCATCAGCGTGGAGTCATTCTTGTCTATGCAACAACGAGAACATCAAAAGGAATATCAACAGATTTTGTGGAACTTCATACTGATTTTCACATTTTTATACTCGCTTTGTTTTTTGTGGGCATTCAATACGTCGCTACAAGAAAAGGAATCCCCCTATACTGTTTATCAAAAAATTTAGTATTAGATATTCAGGTGCAAAACAAGCATATTTGTGCATCACAGCTGTAAAATAATACACCAAAAAGGCAGTGTATGCTTCTCATCGATTAGTCCTCAGCTGAAATATGTGAAGCAACCACAACCACTCGCATTAATGTGTATAACTGCAGATCTCCCGCTGTTCCCCCGTTTCGTTTTTATTCCGAGAGAGAGAGAGGCATTGTTGATCCTTTTTTGACATGCCTGTGTACTTGTTTATCGTGCACAATGAAAGTGGCAAATAGCTGCCTCGCTGACAACATGTGAAAAATGAACTCTGACACTCACAATGAGAAAGAGACTCACAGACAGAAACCGCTGCAACAACAGCAGCCTTGGTTTGTTACGTTGTCTCATAAATTTTCTCTGGGGATAAAGTTTTAGGCTGCATAACAAGTTTGATTAAACGCAGGATGGTTAGAAGTGTGGCCTCGCGGTGAGAAGGCCCCGAGTCTGAACCTGATGCCGACCTCTGCATCCTGGTAAAGATTCCTCTAATACTGTTCTAACCTAAATTCCCATTTTTATGACACTGTAACATCAAAGGTTACATTATCGCCTTTGAATACAAATAAATTGGATCGCATGACATACACTCAGCTTTTAAAAGCTGTGGCAAAATTTAAGTTCAGTTCATGGTTCGTTCACTGACAGCCTTTGAGTCCAATTGCCAAGATCTCGAATTAATGAAAAAAAAAAAAAAAGAACATTTGGGATATGAAAGGTTCGCGTGACGTATTTGTCAGTTACTTTGAAGAGAGTGGCAGCTCGGAGATAATTTGAGAGGCACAGTAGTGCGCGCTTTAGATAAAGTTAAAAAATATTATTCATCCTTTGAAAATATGCTCCACATACAATGAGTTGTAGGAACTTCAGACTTTTGAACACAAAGTCTTCATCATAAAACTGTCATTCAATTAATGCAGACAATTGCCAAGGAAAACATTTTCTGAGCATTTTTGTATTTTCCATTCATTTTTAGACGTGTCAAAATATATACTTTGTTCAAAGCAATATTTTCCTCTGTGCGAAACAGCGAGTCAGGGCCGTGTCATACTGTTTAATTTTGAAGTGGCTTACCTTTATAATTCAGTGCCTTCAACAGGGCGTACCCAAAGCAGTCATTTTTCATTTACAAAATAGGTTTGAAGGAGTAGCGGCTGTGTTTCTGGTCTGAAATGTAGAAATGTTATATTTTGACAAGTGCATTACATAATGTGCTTTTGGAGATCTCCAGTTAACTGATAAAATAAAGCTCAGTCATCCTCTACGAGAAATAGTTTGTGAAATTACCAGTATTTCTACACTGATTGCTTTTAAAGTCCAAGTTTTAGATGAATACAATCTGACTAAACCAATTAAACATGAACATTTGCACTATGTGTTCATGAATTTATTGAACAAGTGCAGGCTGGAAAAAAAGTTACTTGGACTCAGTTGTTTCAGTTGAGGACATGAGATTCCAACTTTGGGTTGCAGAGTATCCTCTTCCTGATAAAGTATGGATTTCTCATGAAAGGTTTTCCAACTATTCCTCAAACAGAAAAAAAAAGCTTCAATGGTTTTCTAAAGAGCATCAGCTCACAATCAGACAAACTATCTACATCTGTCTATCTATGCAGGGTCACATGTGCGTGAGAATCTACCCCAGCTGCAATAGGTTAATAGGCAGGGTACACTCTGGCAAGGTCACCAGTCTTAAAGAGGACCAGCACAGAGAGACAGACAATCATTCAAACTCACTCACACCTACACCCAGTTTTTAAATCGCCAGTTGACCAAAAGTGCATGTCTTTGGACTGTGGGAGGAAGCCAGAGTACCTGGCTTTGTCTACAAAGAGGGAAAATTCAGAACTGTTCATACTCTACCTAGGAGTGGGTGCTCTGCAAAGATCGAAACATACAGTCCTGAAAAATACAAGGGTAATAACAACACACCTACAGAAATCTAAAACTGGGAAAAAGAATCTATGGTCAGGTTTACGCCACAAGACAAAGACTCAATAAAAATGAAGTCAATGGAAGAAAATCATGAAGAAAACCATTACATGTCTCATGTTTGCAAAAAGACCACCTAGTTGTTCCATAACAACCAGATACAAACATGCACATGCTTTTTTGGAAGGGGAAAAAAGGCACTGCACACCAACACTAAAACCTCTTCCCAGCCGTGGGTTGGAGGGATCATCATCATGCTGCTTTGATGTCTCAGGCACTAAATGCGTTGAGAGAACAATGAATTCAAAATTGCATGAAGAAAGCAGTGCAGTAATCCATGACTTGAAGCATAGGAGGAGCTGGGGAATTTAGCAAGACAATGATCCAAAACACACAAGGAAATGAATAAGAGAATGGTCAAAAGGCAAAGTTCTGGCTCAGAGTCCTGACCTGAACCCAACTGAGAGCCTGTGGTAGGACCTAAAGAGGGCTGTTCATTCATTTAAGACATCTAAAAAAATACAGATCAACTGTAAACAGTTCTGTAGATGAAATGTGTAAAAAATCTGTGCTAAGTTCACAAGATCAGCTGCTTTTTTAGGCTGCACTGTGAGTGATTACTCAATGTCATCGTTAAAAATGAATCCCGGTGATTCCAAAGGGTTGACAAACTTTATTTTTTCTGCTAACTGTAGATAACAGTGTGCATCAGGTTACATAAATAAACTCAGAAGAAATACATCAGCTCTAGTGCTCATAAAAGTTTGGATAAAGTCACCGAAACAGATGAAAGTACCTCTTCTGAGTTCGAGGTATACTCAAAGCAGTTAGATGTTACGTGACCTAGACGCGAACTCGCTAACATCTCACATCCTTGAAGCTGAATCTAGTACGCTCTCTCTCCTTCTACCCACAGGCTGCTTTCATACGGTACATATAAGCTTTGTCATTGACTTCTACAGGCTGTGTAAAACTTTTTCCCCTTTATTTTCAGTTCTAAAGGCATGCGTTATCAGTATGGTTTTGATATGAAACACGATAGGAAATACAATATGAACAGTAATGTTCCAGTTTACCTAATTCTAAAATTAAAATAAAATTAATGCGGCTTAAAAATTGGGGCTATTTTGCTTTTCAGCCTCGGGGTGTATTTGGACTTAGTCAATATGAAGACACAAAAACAATGAAGAGATACAAATTGCCCGAGGCAATCTTACTGAAATTCTTATTTTTAGCTGCAGTCTCTTTTCTGTGATATAACGTGATGTTCCACACAAAATCAAGAGTACGTAACATAACAGTAAGGTCCATATTGTTAGTGACAGGAAACAACTGTAGCTACATCTCCATTGACTGGCTGCTCAGGAATCTTCCTTGCCAGATGCTGCGGTCGGTGAAAAAAGCCTCGCTTGGAGGACTAAACTCGTAAAACCCTTGTGCAATTCCTTTTATAAACTCGGCACCAAGTTAATGCAGCTTTCTGTGCTTCATTGGTCCCGTCAACAACAACAAAACTCTATACCAAGTCCAGAGGTAAGGTTAATGTTCTGCGACGAGGACAGTACAGGCCGAGGTGGAATAAAGTACAAGACTTAAGACGAGTGGCACGCCACATGTGCCGTTTTAATAAAGGCAGAAGTCACCGCCATTGTCGCTGCTGTCATGCCCGGTGCACCGAGCGAACGCTGCAAGCGACACCAAAGCAGAATGCCAAGCCAAGCCTGAACACACACATTCTAACTAATTTTACATTACACATCTGAACACACACACTATCAAACCATGGAGACAGTGCATCAACACTCTCCTGTTCTCTTTATATCAATCTGAATTCTGCTGATGACTCTTGACGCACCCACTGGGGTAACGGCACCGAAATGACTTCTTCCACTGATTGCATCCAAGACACAGTTTCACATAAACACGCTCGATAGTCAAGTGTGAATTATTTTATTTCTAGAAAGAGATACCAATAAAAACCTATGACAAAGCCTAAAACAGATGCCTTGATTACGCTGATGTACCGCTTCTTGAAGGAAATGTGATGGTATGGCCCCCACAGAGCCCTGATCTTAA
This sequence comes from Etia nguti, assembly GCA_015106755.1. Lineage (NCBI taxonomy): Eukaryota > Metazoa > Chordata > Actinopteri > Cichliformes > Cichlidae > Etia > Etia nguti. The sequence goes on from VUQG01000393.1 coordinate 50,426, forward strand.
CATCATCGAGTGTGTCTGGGATCACATGAAGAGACAGAAGGATGTGGGGAAGCCTACATCCACAGAAGATCTGTGGTTGGTTCTCCAAGATGTTTGGAACAACCTACCAGCCCAGTTCCTTCAAAAACTGTGTGCAAGTGTACCTAGAAGAAGGCCAAGGGCGGTCACAGCAAATACTGATTTGATTTAGATTTCTCTTTTGTTCATTCACTGCATTTTGTTGATTGATGAAAATAAATGATTAACACTTCAATTTTTGAAAGCATTCTTTATTTACAGCATTTTTCTCACCCGCCTAAAACTTTTGCACAGTACTGTATGTTTAGTTGCCTAAACAATCATCCCCGTAGTGGTTCATTTGTACGGTGGACGTCAGTGCTTAGCTGCTACTCCAGACATGACACCATGAACTAAGTTACAGAATGCCTAGTGAAACATTTGAACTCGTTTTCTTGACAGATTTTGCGCTTCTAATGAACTAACGCTGGAGGCTCAAGGAGAACTTTAAGCACGGAACAGCATCGAATTAATTAAATGAAACCCCAGTCTTTTAATTACCTTAAATAGATAGCTTTGTTGCCTAAACCTAATCCCATTTTCCACTGTCAAAGTCCTGCACTTTGGCCCCATATCTGACAAAAAAAAATGAGGAAATACATCTTAGCGCAAAACAACAGGGGGCTGGAAGCAAAAGAGGTGCAGAGCATGCATGTTACACTACTGGCAAATAACCTCTTTGCATAAGATACCAAAAAACTGCACTTCCACGTTGAACTAAATTATATCCAAATCCATTTTAATGGGGTAGGAACCCCCCGCAGCCGGCATGTCTAGACACCGTCAGGATTAAAAGGGTAACAAACACGCACGGTGTTAGAATTTATGTTTTGGTAACAGCATTCCGAGAACAGCATTCCACTTTCAGCCGGACCATGAAGGGGAAAACATTGATGCTAATAATTGCAGCCCATTAGATGTTCTTATAGTTTGAAAGGAAGCCAACACACCACCAGCTCCTTTTAACAAGCCTTTTTGATAAGGTAGAAGCATCTGTGTTTATGCAGTGTGAGAAATATTATGAATAATTGGGGAGTTGACGGGCTGAATTCCTCCAGCATTAATCGAGCCTCTGAAATCTCTGATATTAGCTTCACATGAATCATTGTTAATTCCCATGAATCCATTACTGTTCCATGTGCAACTAAAAATAGAGTCCTGATAAATCAATGGGGACACTCGAGAGTGAGGACGGGGGGTTGGTGCTGCTTACTTCTGAAGCTTCTCTTTTCAGTACAGCATAATGCCCTTGGCTCTCATCAATGATTATTCTCCATAATTCCCTCATAGATTTCTGTGTTACAACCAACGGTCGTGGTGGTGGGGGGAGGCAACAGACCTTGAACGGAGCGTTTTCAGCCCAATCCCTCCTAAATGCATTCCCCACATTTTGGCTTCGTCAAGGCCATTTGATAGCGCACAAAACATTTTTTTCCTCCTTTTTTTTTACAAGCTCTATCCTTGACTTGAATATTTCTGTAATGACAGCAACCCATTTCTTGTTTATGCCAACAATGACAGGAGGTTTTCGCCAATTTTCCTCCATCTATCTTGAGAGGAAGCCTAATCCATTTGAAATAGCGTGGCGATCTTCTGCACTGATTGCATTTGTCACAGCTCAGCAAGTGCGCTACCTTGTGTGGAGAGTGTGCCCCCCGGACCTGCCCTCTTCTCTTCTGCACTGAAAGCCAACACAGGCAATGGGCATCGCATGGCCTCACTCATGCACCGGGCGCAAGGGCAGACAGGTTCATCTGCACACAATCACAACGGACGGCCGCATCCCATTCCAATTGCATTTCCGCTCACGGGGGAAAGATCCCGTGGTGCATATTACTGTGGCTGAGACAAATTTAGCTGAAATGGAAAGGGAGATGGAAAAAGCTCACCTCTTACACTAATCTGGGCAAACGACACAGCGCGAGCTTCCTACAACAACACCACCAGCACCACGGAAAAATGGTTTTTAGATGGCAGAGCTGCCCCGTCTTTGACAGAAGACAGTGAATTAATTAAGATAATAAATTGCACGTGTCATATTTGTCATCTTCTCAATCTTCACCTAATGAGGAAGAACGCGCGCACAAGAGTGTTTCTCAGCAAAAAGTTGTCTCGGCTAAATGCGGACACCTTAAAAGGGAAATGCTCAACATTAGAAACTGAGCGATACTCAACGCTGACTGATATTTAATATATGTCATGTATACATTCATGCGTTCCGCTCCTGTGTGGGCACAAACAGACAGACATGAATGCAAATGAGGCTGAGAAGAAGGAATGAGAGCACGAGACGGAGCGGGACACTCAGAAGTCTGCATATCTGATAGCAAAGCGGCCTGATTAGAATTTTGTCATGCCACAATTTACAAATTAAAATGAATTAGATCTTCCATGCCCTGACCTCCATTAAAAACACTTCATTGTTGATGAGCCATGATAGCATCTGCTATTGATTGGATAAGCATCAGTATGGCCAATCCCGTCCCTTCGCGAGGAGGTCATCCAAAGCAATTTAGGCATATTGAGAGATTGATCAGGGCTCCGGAGCTGCCACTTGGGCCCACTCAAAGCATAAAAAGTCTAAGGTGTAGCGCAGCCACTCCCTGCTACTCTGCGCGCGGAGAGTCTCAAATCTAAATGCTAATGGTTTCTTTTAGAGCCTGGCTGCCCTTTAACCACTACAGTCAGACGTGAAGGATGGCTCTCAGTGTTTCGACAGCTCAGTCTTGTTTTGACCCCTCCCCGGCCTCCTCCCTCCCCCCCAAACACTTCCAACAGCAAGAACCCATTCTCTGGAATCGGCACGGAAAAGGAAGAAAATAACTGTGCAACAGTAATACAATAGGCTCTGTTTGAAGCATTACCAGCCTACCTGGTACCAGCCTGATGCCAAATTCTGCCGCAGCCATAGTGGACTGTGGCAGAAATTACCCTTAACACAGCTACTATTGTGAAACACATTTTTCTGTGTGTCTGTGTGTGATTAAAAAATATTCAGACTACCTTTTGTCATTTTGTATTAAAATGAAACTGAACAGCTAAAAAATGCTGAAAATACAAATGTCATAAGGAACTTTATTTAGAAAAAAGACTTAAAAGAACAGAGCCATTAATTATTAACCACACACTGTAGGAAATTTCAACTTTACACTGATTATTTTCTTTGTCTCCAGAACGCCGAGTCTTCTGATTACATAGGATGAAGGTTAAGATTAGAGCTGGGGTCATCGCCGCCGCTGACTTGCACCTCGGGTGGTTAAGAGATGTTAACGTCGCCTAATCTGAAAATCACGTGCCGTTTGTTGTGTTCACTAGTTTTTTTCCTCTTCATTTTAATCAACCGTGATTTTATAAGCATAAGAAACTCCAAATGACACTGGCAACTTCATATTTAGTGAAATCCATAGGACTGGAGTGGTTTCGTAAATTCCATTTCAGGCCAATCACATCCCTGGCGCTGGAAAAGTTGCATTGACAGCCGATGAATGTTCATTGCATGTCACAGGAAATTCAGAGCAATGAAAACGAAGTGCACAAATGTCGGTAACTGCAGAGATCGGTTTGCATTTACGATCTCGCTTTCTCTTTTAACCTCTATTAGAACCGGTCCTCCTACCTATGCAGTAACTAATGGAATTGCATTAAAGCTTGGTGTGCTAGAGTATCATGCAGTACATATGTCTGCTGTGGCTGAATTCACAACAATGTGGGATTCACCATGGTAACAGAGATCAGAAGGCAAAGGTCATGAAAAGCGTTGGTAGTGGCGTCGTTTGGCAAGGGTGGGGCGGGGGCGGAAAAACCTCCACATGGGCCTTTTTCCATATACTGAGCACGCTCATCATCTCCTGTCCTCCAGCAGTTCCCTGCAAGGTTAGTAAGAGTCAATAAGCCTTCCGCAAAGGTTAAGGAGACCTATAAGAAAGATATCAGGCAAACCATGACCTCTCTGGATCCAGAAGAAGCACAAATAGAGTGGCATAACTGTCTTCGTTCATTTTCCATCCGAGAGTGAATCAAAGAAACGTGCTTCGTTTTTTTTTTCGTACAACCGCTTCATGAATTCACTATGAGCCATCTACACTTTGACACGGAGCACTTTATGAATACAAAACCTGAAAAATGGGTCATCATCTGGCACTTTTTCTTCCAAGAACAATTTTTATTTGTAGATCCACATTTGAGGAACTCTAGATTTCTTTTTAGATTGTACAATTTCCCTTATCATTATCCACTGTTTTATTGGTTACTCTGTCAGGTACTGACAGTTCTGTCTTCAGAACTCCCACTGATTCATTTTTAATTTACTAAGAGTGGAGGAGCAGTAGCAGCATACCTTAAATTCGCAGTGTTTTATGTGTGGCAATCACAATAACGGGGAACGACGAGGAGATGGGAACAATAAATAGTTTGTCTGCTATAGAAACCACTCTCGCAGGGTACTTAAAGCAGCAGCAGGCAGAAAGTGGGAAAGGGAACAAAGGCAAATGTCTGTGTTATAAGCTGCTCTCTCTATATGAGGGCATATGCACGCAATTCATATATTCTAAAGAGCCACAGTCCTCTATTAAACCACTGCATCTTTATACTGCTGTATGCAACTCATCTTATCTCTAATCTGGAAAAAACTGGGACAAGAAAAACTCAGATCACAGACCCAAGAGGAGGACCACTTGAATTATGATATTTTGGAAGGATAAAATGTAAGTAATTCATTATTTCAATGCCATGTATGTGTTTATGTTACAAGTACCTCTGGTTTGCTTTCACTGCTGAGAATAAGATAAGAACTGAATCAGGTTTAAGGCTGAACTTGCAAAATGTCTTCTGGACTAGAAAGACATGGGCTCAAATAATGATATTCTACTGTAAGTTAGCCATCAGCATGAAGGTTCTTGAGTTGAATCCACTGGCTGGCTATATGAACCCTTCATGGGCTCTCTCCAGGTACTCTGGTATCTCCTCCCTAACAAGCCTAACAGACATGCATGAGAGGTTAGTGGTTTGTGTTGCACTTTTTTCACAGAACAAGTGAAACCCAGAGTGAACCCACGCACACACAGAATGGCCCCGGCCCCTGGCCAAATGATGGATTCAGGGGTCATTCTTCCACCATGTGACCGTGCTGCCCAGAAATTATTTCCACAGTTAAGAAAAAAGTAATCACAACAGATGTCGTCAAGAAAGTAGATCATCATTGCAAAGATCTGAAATCAAGAGATGCCTTCATGAATGGAGATACAGAGGTTTACAACTTCCTGCTGTTGTTTACACCAGAAAACATAAAAAAGAGTCACAACGCACAATCATAGAAAAGAAAATTGACAGTAGAAATAAAGATTATCTTGAATCAGAATGATGGGAATTAAAAAGCACGAAGGAGGGAAACGGCTCACAATCTGAAGCATGTCACATTAACTGTCCAACATGGTGGAGATAGTGTTATGGCATGGGCATGTATGGCTGCCAGTGGAACCAGGTCACTAGTTTTTACTGATCATGTGACTGCGGGCAGAACCCTTTCAGCCAAATGCAGTTTTTTACCCTGCAAAAGGATAGTAACCCAAAGCTAATGGCAAAAGCAACCCAAGAGCTTCTCAAAGCAAAGAAATTGAATATTTTACAATGGCAAAGTCAGTCACTTGATTTCAAACCAACGCAGCATGCTTTACAGTTATTAAATACAAAACTGAGTGCAGAAAGACCCACAAACAAGCAGCAACTGAAGGTGCTATCAGAGCATCTCAAGGAAGGAAACACAGCAATCAGGCAGTCAGTCACTATAAAGGGTAGTATTAAAAACAACCCATATATTTAAAATTATGTTAGTCTGTCCAGTTAATTCTGAGCCTCTGAAAATGGGGGACAGTGCACAAAAATAATTCCTAAACAGTAAACACAACATTTTTGTGAAGGCCCTGAATTAAAGCTGAAAGTCTTCACTTTGATTGTCTGATTTAAAATCCACCGTGGCTTCGGACAGAGACCAAACCACAAACATCGTCTCGTCGTCCAACATGTTATGGACCTAACTGTACATGTGTATGTTTGGTCAGACACCAGCTCCGACTGGCTCACGCTTTCCTTTCAGTTACAGGAACTGTGGCTTCATTATTGCCTCTCTGTCCTACGGGCTGCTGTTTCCTCAAGTGAGCATAAGAGGCTTAAGGGTAGAGGCACATTTTCAGTTAGGGAATAAAAGTTCTGTCTATTAAATCTGATTAGCACACTAATGGTGCCCAACTGTGTTGGATTGTGCCTCTTCTTGGCTGATCAATGCCTTCCCTTGAACAACCATCGGGTACAAAAAGGTTTGTACACAGCTCACGTTGTGCCCAGTTTCCTTGAAAGTGAAAATGTCAATATATTGAAAATATAATGTGTAAAACTGGCTTCAGGAACTTCAGATGTCATCTGTGCAAAGCAAAGCTCGGTAATTCTCAGTAACAACCTCTTACAGTTTTCTCACAGATTACACGTGTACTTCAGCTGCTGGGACGCTGGATGTAATCCAGGGAAACTTCTTGAGTAGAAAAGCCTTTTGGTCTTCCTATCTCTGTGATGGAATTATGTGTACCAAAATTAGAGTGCAAATTTGAATCAAACCTCTAAGCGAGATCTGTGGGTTCTTGGCAGTGAAGGGGGAACACAACAGGATTCTTGCACATATGCCACGCACATCCGTGAGAAGCTCAGCAGGCTGCCAACACCAAAGTGTTCATCACTCTCTTCCCACTCCTTTTCATAACACAGAGCAGAAAAAACCCCACAGTACCGGAATGAGCCCGACCAATCGGTATCGAGCATCAAAAAGTAAATGTTCAAGGAGAATGAAATGCCCCCATTGATTGGCCGCAGCGCCGGTTCCAATCGATACCTGAGAGATAAGCAGCCGTCAGCCGCTGACATTGGTGATGTATAACTGCCGTGGCTGAATGGCAACTGATGGCTTTTTGCCGTCTTGGTCAACGCTCACCGGAGCAGCTCAGGCCGGGAGGCCAAAGGCAGAGCCGGAGCAGCCGGCCGCCATCTAGCTCGCGCTCCCGTTCGTCAAAATGGCCCCGAGCCATCAGCCGTGAAACCAAACTACGCTTAATCCATGCTAGTCAAACCCTACAATACGACCCCTTCTCTTTTGATTTGGCGAAATCCCACTAGTACATCAGCTGGGGTTCAATCTTTGGAAGGTAAGAGTAAAGCGTAACGCAGCAACAAGGATAAATTACCTGCAAAGGAACCAGTGTTATCGCTCCGTTTGTTTTTCAAAAGACAATAATGAAATAAATAAATGAAAAAATGGTTCGGAGAAAATGAAATGATGGCGTGGCGGTGTTTTGTGAAATTGTGCTGTCAAACGTTTCTCCTTTCTAATTTCCTGGAGCGCAGATGATGGAGCATGTGTGCTGACAGCTGAATCAGATAAAAAAAAAAATGGGGAGAAAGACTTCTCTTTTTCCACCTCACGAGCGTTTCTATGTCACATTTATAAATATAATAACAATTAGTCTGGGGCAAATGACAATTGACAGATACTGCGGCCTTGTGTGCGCTGTAATTTTTTCCAATGTGGCCATTTGTTTAAGTGTCAAACTGACAGGCGCGGTTAGAAATATGAAATACGGAGACTGACGCAGCAAAGGGAGAAACCATATCTATTCTGTTTATTTACCAGCACGGTGTTATTTAAATGGGGCTCATTTATATTTTATGAAAGCAGGTGGAAGCTCTCACAGATATTAAAATTAGAATTGTAAGCCCAAAATGTGCTCGCTCATTTATGATACAGTAACTTTTTAATACGTGCTGATGCTGCTGCCGCCGCCGTGGTCTTTATAAACGTACAAAGGTCTTAGAGCAGCCGGTCCTGCATGCGCGTGCACGCACGTGTACATTTGATGGGACCGTCCCAGCACAACTGTCACTTCGCTCCCCTGTTACAGGTGCTCCACACAGGGGAGCTGGCAGCTCTGACGGACGCCTCCTCCTAGGGATTTATGGGAAATGACAGCTCCCGCTAAATAAAACTGAAGCGGTCGGGGAAGGGAAGACAACGGAAGTTCCAAACCGTGAGTGCACAGGGCTGACACTAGCTGAAATTTATTTCCTCCGCTCTGCCTGGCAGTTTGGTTGGAAATGTGCTATTCATACTTTTAGGCCCGCAGACAGAGGGAGAGGGAGAGAGCCCCACCCTTAATCTACTTCCTCTGTTTGGGGTAATGGTCTACGAGGTCTTTCTGCCGGGGAAAATCACATTTCTTACATGGCTGCCTCTTGATGAATTATTTCACATTTCACTTACTTACCTTTTCAAAAGTTAATCTACATCAATAATGTTAAAGGAAAATTTCACAGCTACAAATGAACAGCTCCCCTTATTTAAACTCAAAAGGTGTGGACCGTTTGGCTGCTTAAAAAGTCCATTTCAAACTTCATCATTTAACCGTTTGCCAGCATATCTGAATGCACACGGGCCAGGCCGGCGTTCTGATTTTCTACATATTTAAATATGGACCATCTTTAATTGAGCAGAAACTGCTGTGGAGAACAGTGCTGAACTAATACTGAGGCTGAAATATCATTACGCTGATGGAAGCCGGGCTCCCAGGCTTTTATTGGCAGCTAGCGAGCTAAATGTGTGGTTCGATTCAGAGGCGGCCATAGCTGCAGAGGCACAGTAATCGACTTTGGGACAAAATGGTGTGGAAAATGACGTGTAGGCTTTTGCCTAAAGGCAAGCCGGTGCGGGCAGAAATCTATCACTCAGGTGCACACCGGCATTGGCATTTTCACAAATGTGATTTAGTCGACGATACCGGAGAGCTGATGTGCTGGACCAGTGCTTTCGGTGAAAGGATCGGCTGCTTGAGCTGCAGAAAATGTCCGCGCGTTTGATTCGGTTTGAACCCTGCCGTGTTCAGATAAAACAATGTTTTACATATGAATCCCTGCAGCGTATCGGAGCATATTTAGGTCAAACTACCCTGAACCTTGCGAGCATTAGACCGAATTTTAAATCTCTAACCTCATTCAAGTGATTTCTTTGCCAGGCCTGTTGAAAATCAGCCCTTTGTTTTGAGATCAACACGAGATTCACTGCTGTTCCACACTACTGTGCTGTGAGTATTTTTGGCTCAGTGCTGCCAAAGTTTGGACACAGCCATTTATAATTCTCTCACAAGGCAAGCAGCTTGCTTCTTTTTTCCAAACACACTCCATGGGATACGGACCGGTCTACGCTGTCGTGTGGTTTGCTCGCAGAATCGCATTATTTCCAAGCAGCAGTTGCTTTAGCGAGCACCAAAGCCAAAAGGGCCTTGACCAGTAAACCGAGCGTTAATCGTCACAATAAGACACAATTAAACAACGATTATGTAAAAGACCTTTTTGCTTTGGGAGTGTCTCAACTATTACATCAGCGTCTAAACCTCACATTCAGAGTGTCTCTCTCCCAGTAGCATGCCTGGAGGCGCAACAGTCACACCCACACACGCACGCACACACATACACACTCGCCGAAGCACAGTGCAGATCAAGTGTGCCTGGAGAGCTCTATAGAGAAGCCAGTTTTACTCATTAGACTGCATGTGCACCACTCTCCAAAAAAACCCTCACTCTAATCACTGTCACCAGACCTCGGCTGAAAAACAGATAATTAATGTTGGGCCCTGCCTCAATCGGCTTCCACGCTAAGCAGCTCTGTGTACATATGTGTGCGCATGTGTGTGGGTGTCTGCATGTTTGTCTATTTGGAGTCTGTCGATGTAGGAGGCCCCCCGGGGACCGCGGATGCTCAAGCCATCCACAACAACGATTTCTCTCAGGCTCGCATTAGCTCTCAGAAGAACAATTGCACACCAGATAATGCACGAATTTACAGAAGGAAAAAACCTTCCACTGCGTGGCCAGAGCCGTTCGCCGCCCGTGTTTCACGGCGTCTCCGTCTTCGACGATTCTGTAACGTCTCGCCCTTTTTTTGCCCTTTTAGCTCCCCTTCGCCCATTTATTACATGGAATGGACTTCTTAATTGTATGCTTTGCAGAGCAGATTTATTTATGTTCTTTTTCCCTTCCTAAAGGCAGTTATTAATATCATAAATATTTGATGATACTTTGCGTGACCCTGCAGAGAATGACAGAGAGAGGTACTGAAGGTTAATGCTGGGGGTGCAGACTGATTAAATGGCGACCGAATGGCAAAAGCCCATGCAGAGCTGCTATAAACTTTCTAATGAAATGGACTAAATAAACACTGTTTGCAGCACAATTTAGCTACGGGACTTTAATAAGGTAATTTACAAAAACACATTTTTTTTCCCTCTTGCCCCCAGTGATATCGACACATAAAAATACTTTTGGTTTTACTCGCTCGGGTTTTGAGATATCTGTCTTTGAAATTGCTGCCTCCAACCCAAAACGGTGAAGGTGAATCAAATTTCAGGTGTTGTGCTCAGAGCGTTCAAATATGACATTTAAAAAAATACATAACAGCAACAAGTCTCTCCGGAAGAGCCGAGTTTGAATAATCAAGAGACCTCTGATAGTCTTTAGGTTCACCAACTAATTTGTGCATTCACAGAAAATAAATGAGAATCTCTTTTACCTAAGTAAGCCGGCAAACATCCACCGGTTTTGTATTTAAATGTGTATGGTTTTTTTAACTTAGTATAATTACTAACTTAATATGCTTTGCACCTCTGCTAGGTCAAAAGAAGACTTTTATAAAAGAAAAATTCCGTCCTAAAACAAATTATTATATTTTTATCTCTGAACTAGGGTTAGGGTTAGTGATGCATGGAAACCATTTAAGCCCGAGTTGTTTTTATTGGTTGATGGATCCTGGCTCTACCTAGACTGCATGTCAAAATATCCTTGGGCGAGATACTGAATCCCGAGTTGTGTGACTGGGTGAACGAGACATGCTGTAAGAAAGCGCTTAAAAAATTATAGTCCATTTATCTTAAATATAATAGAACTACAGGGAACTACAGGACCAAAACTACTTAAGTAATCAGCAGCGATGGATCTTTCTAGAAATTATGACCTGGTTATTCGAAAAACCGGTTACTCAAGCCTTTCTGTGGATGGTTTCATGTAGGAACTTCTGCCAACCGAAAGCAGCACACAGCTAGCTGAGATTCCAGCTGAACTCAGGAGGGAGCCATTCATGTTTGCATCCTGTCACGAGCAAGACTTACAGCTAGAGGCACGCATGCTCTAGGATGTGATTAGTTCATGCAGGTAACGCAGAAAGGTAACATTTTCTTTCTTCTTGAGTTACCAGATCAGAATTTCTGGACAGCTTTGAAGCCAATCCGGTCTTTAAGTCTGACGTCATTAGCCGTTTCCGGGTCCAAACTCGGCTTCAGGTCCCAAAGTCAAATGAACACTGCAGCATCACTGAGAGTTACAAACTGTCTAAATTCTTTCATCTGTAATAAAATGATCAGCGTTGCTGCTTTACCAGGTGTAACAATTAAGTTTAACATCCAGGCATCCATGAAAACAGAATTTATGAAGTTTAACAGAGTTAGAAGTTAGCAGGAAGTTAGCTCGCTAGTTTCCACCTAAACATGATATACCATGTTCTGACTGAGAGATTTGTGAAAAATGAAAACGTACAGCTCTGCTATCACTTCCAACATAAATGAAGACAGAAAACTAAACAGCAGTGACGTTTGTAGGGTTACTGAAGTTGGACTAGCTGGTATATAATGATGTGCTGCGTGGTGGCTAGCTACACAGCTATGTTACCATAATATAAACACAGTGAAGCTGGAGGATGAACGCTAACTTTTTTCCACTCGATAAAAGTTC
>VUQG01000396.1:0-14087 GCA_015106755.1 Etia nguti
TCCCACACCTCCCCACCAAATCGGGTTGTATGATCTACCTCCCCACTGCCTCCCAGAAAAGGGAAAAAGAGCAGAGGGGAGAAGAGCGGAATATTTCTTTTCTCTCGCGGTTAGCTGACTGCCTTAGCTGCCCAAGTGATATCAGCCCTTTTTAGCCATAGCCAATGACTGGTCCTCTCAGCAGTGTTAGCTAGTTCTCTTATAGCCTGCCGTTGTGCCTGTCCTCTGATCCCAATCTCTCTAAGCAGTTTTGCTGTTGTACTGGCAACAAAGCCCCTGCACCCCACTTCCACCGGGCGCACCTTGATCTTCCAGCCTCTGTCCTCTGCTTCAGCTGCCAAGTTGGCATACCGCAGCTTCTTACAAATGCTGGTTGAACACCAACTTAATTTAATTTAAATCTAAATTTCTAGACTTTTCGATGTTCATATGTGTTAGACTTGTTTCAATCATTAATATTGAATTAAAACAACATTAAAAACATGTTTAAGGAGGAGAGAGAGCATTTTCACAACAGCACGTTGGTGCTGTTCCTAGATACTGAAGACTGATTTTCAACTGTATTCTAAACACCACCTGGCTGTTATAATTTTTTGGGAGTCTTTATGTGATAGGTAATTATTACTAGAATAAAAATAAAATCTGAATAACATCTGATCTCTGTGTTTTTTGTTCAATAAAGAGCATTGACATCATGTAGTAACTGTTAGGTTTAACTGTACAAGGCTTGTTAGACACTATAAAACACATTGTCACAGGTCTGTGGCGCCAGACCTTGTGTTTCTTTTTAGCGTATTCAAATGCAGACACTCGAGGCAGGGACAGGGTTTAACAAAAAACATCAATTGATCGTTCGGTGAAAATGAGAATCTGCAGATGCAACATCTGGAACAAGGAGAGTGGAATATGTAAATCTAACCAGTTAAAATAAAAACCAGCTGATCTGGAAAACTGGGGCTAAGCTCAGTGAAGCTAGGGACATCTCCAAAAACATCGGAGCAGTTTTGCAAAAATGTTCTATGTTGACAACCTTACCAGTTATGTGAAGATTACGCCACTACATTCTTGGCTTAAACAATATTAAAAGTGTAATTGGTGACAGAAAAACTGGGAATTTTAAAACTTTACTTACAGTTTAGAGCACCACCACCATTGCCGCTTGTGATTTAAAATGCATCCTGGGATACCTGGCTGCCTCAAGTCCAAACTACCACCGGTTCATAGCAATCAATTATCTAGGATCGACCTGTCTTGACTTACTTTGCACGGTAACCAATCAGATGTAAACGAGTAATGAGTAAAGTAAGGGATTACTGTTGCTGCAGTGGCAGCATTAACCCCGCCCCCTGAGTTTGATGGGGGAGGCTCACAGATAAAATTAATTCATGAACACAGCCAGAGGGCAAGGAGTGCCAAAATCAATTAAATAAATACATCATTAAATAATTTAATGTGTCAATAATTAATTCAATTTTGAAAAAAATAAATAATCTTTTAATGAATTTATTAAATATATAATTTGTTAATTAGAATTAGAAATAAAAAAGAAAAAAATATATTAAATGTTTTCGGTGAAATGAGTGGGCATTTAATTAATTAATTAATTATATATCTATTTAGTTCATTCATTAAATATTTAATGAATTATTTAATGGTATAATAATTAATTCATTTTGTCACTCCTGGCCAGAGATGGGCAGTGTTACTGTAATCTGATTACTTTTTTAAAAAGTAACGCGTAAAGTAAGGGATTACTATTGCAAAAAAGTAATTAGATTACTGTTACTTTCCCATACGGACGCTGCGTTACTAAACCGTGATTTTGTTTGCGAGAGTGTCTCATGAGAATGACGTAAGCAGAACAACAATGGATAATATATAGAGTGCGGGAGAGAGTATGACCATGCACCGTTTAAAGAGTGGAGGTACTGACCTTACTTTGAGTTTGATTCCGTAAAAACTGACAAAAATATTAACGTCTGCTGTACACTGCTTGGGAAGAAAACTTATTTTTACAACGAAAAAAAAAACCCTAAACTTCTGAGCACGTACCTAACACGCTGCCACAGGAATGTAAAATTCACAGAGAAACCCCCAGATCCTCCCACTGACATGACTGCTGCAGCACCGGGCAAACCTCAGCCTGCTCCACTCTTGCTAAACCAGTGAAAATAGATTTAAGAGCGACAGGACTCAGTGCCGCTGAATCTTTGATTTTATTTATTTTCTGCTGTGTTTTACTTGCATCTATTTGAAAGAGCGAGTTTAAACACAAAAAAGTATTTTATTTTATATGATAGATTATGCAGGAAAAATAGAATTGGGCTGAAAGGTCTGTTGCTTTATTACGTATCCAGGTTGTGTATCGTGTTTTTAAAAAGTAACTAAGTAATAGAGTAACTAATTACTCTTGAAAATAAGTTATCACTAAAGTAACTGGATTATTTTCTTGGAGAAGTAATCAGTAATTAGTTACTAATTACTATTTTCAAGTAACTTGACCAACACTGCTCCTAAGGTATTTGCTATCTCTCTCAGTCAGTTCTTAAATGAATTTTGAGCCTCTTTGTATAAACTATATATATGTTTATGTTTCCAAAAACTTCAATCATATCTTGGCTGTTTGATTTAAAATCCACTGCGGTGTTAATACGGAGGCAAAACTACGAAAAATGTGTTTTTGTCCAAAGGATTATGGAGCTAACTGTAATTTGCAATTTGAGATGAGGCAACAGAGTGTGAAATTGTCCCCTGTAAGTGACTATACTGGATGCTGCTTAACTGAAACAAAGAAAATCAAACATGCGCAGGCTTCTCTGGCTGAAAAATCCCACATAGAAGCCAATGTTCTCTGTAATGACTTTTCTTAAGAACATAACTTCATTTACCTGAACAGAGACCGCACACACATACAACGTTTTGCACTTTCATTTTTTAAGAGAACTCAGAGTTGCGTTATTCTGGGTTTTTCTGTGACTTTGGCTCTTGCTGGATGTTGTAATACTAGTTCTACTTGAATGCTTTGGTCTAAATGTTGTTTGTCGTCCTCCAGCAAAGAAATCTGCCAGGCCAACGACATCATTATGTGCCCCATCTGTGACCAGTACTGCCCCTACCTGAGACTGTCCGACAGCTGCATCTACGCCAAGGTACACGAACAGGGGGACGAAATGTTCCCAGCAGCTGATACTTGTGTTAGCTGCCAATCTCAGTGTTATTTAAATAAATATGTGTTAAGTTGGTGTCTATCACTAAATGAGTGATAGCAGGATTGAAATATTTGTATGTTTGAAGTATCGTCAAAAAGAGATTAATGGTTTGGGGTAGCCCTACGTTTTGATTCAAAAGCTAGAAATGTATGAATGAATGTGCAGTGTCCTCAGTTTCTCACCCTTCAATCAACCCATCCTACTTGAAAACACTGTGTTGAAAATGAAATTTTATCAGCCACAAGTATTCTTAGGAACATAGTAGTGAACTACATATGCCATTACTAACAAAACCTGCAGCAGACTGCACATAAACCGGCACTAAAATTGTTGAAATTCTGAAAATCTGCTAATCAAGCGCATCAGTCACTTTTATTTATGGTATATTGTATAGTAGAACATTATAATATGCATCTGTCATTGATTCAGGTGTGTAGATTTTTCCTAAATTTGCTTTTTGACATAAAAATGTCTTGTCTTTGTTTTAAGGTCACCCATCTATTCGACAACGGGGCGACCGTTTTCTTTGCTGTGTTCATGGCTGTTTGGGGTAAGTTGACGTCGAACTTTGGAAAAATGCAGCAGGGAAACGCATAACTACGGCGTTCGTGCACTGATAACCTCTTCTGATGTTGTCTAAGAGACAGAGATTACTGTGCAAAAATCTTGAGCCACTCATTTATTTATATTTTGCTAGGAACATGAAAATTAGGCTTCTTGAATGATATTCAGGTTGGCTGTCTTTTGTTCCATTCCGCATGAGGATTAAATAAACGTGCACTTCTTCCCACTCCTTTTTGATATGTAAAGAGGATCAAAATAGGTGGACAGATATTGGAGTATTTCTGCTTTACTTTTGTATTTTTTTTTTCCTAAATGACTTTCTGTATATTGTTTAATGATCAAATTAACTGAAAAACAACAACAGAAACAAAAAAAAGATAATTCCCCTAAAAATCATCAGGTACAAGGACTGGACTGAAAATGAGTGAAGCAGCAGCCAATAGCTGAAAGACACTAAAACATCTCAACACAGAGCTGTTCCATTAGCAAAGATTTTCACATTATACACTAAAATCAGTTGTTTATATTCCTTTTTTTATATTAGTATTAATACTCTAAAAACAAAACAATACATTTTCATACTTTACATATTTAAACGGACATTTACAGTTTCATTAACATTGTTTAAAAGCCTGGTTGAACTGTTAGACACGTGACTACTGAACAAGGTCCCAGTATATGTGCGGTGAAGCTGTGGGTTGTTCATAACTTTCCTCCACTGCTGACATGGCAGGTGATGAAGAATCAGCAGCATCATAAAGTTGATCCATCGACTCTTTATTAATGTCTTAGTGACATAAAAGTGGAGCAGAAAAAATGCACACAAAAAAGAGAAATTACTCAAAAGTTTCATTGCTAACAGATTAAACTCAAAACGATACATATCAAAACAATTTGATGTTTAAAAATAACTACCACCTTTAACTGGTGTTCCTGCACATTGATCTTCCCATATATAATCAGAAATGTTGTTGAATTGTGTTTAATTTGAGTACCTATGAAAAGGAAGACAAAAAGTAGAGCAGCAACAGATGCTCACCAAGTATTTTTTTAACAGCGGTCAGCTGTTTGAGGGCCTCTCGTATTCTGTTGTCATATCTGTAACATCTCAGCATGAAGAACAGAGCTAAACACAGCTGGAGGATGAAGATCAACACACACAGCACGATGAGAATGTTGTTTACTGTTCAGGGTAAAAAGGGAGGGAAGAGGTACAAAAAGGAGGTTTTAATAAATCAGACTGACAGAACAGGAATAAAACTTGGACCTTTGTTTCTTCATAATTACTATGAATTACCATTGATTACTTTCATAAATACAATGTATAGACAAATGAGGTGTGGCTTCAGTCAACGTGAACTAATTAATGGCTAAATTAAAAGATAATGCCTACATTTAGTGTTCGAAGAGGCACCAAGTCAGTATTGATACTTTGTTAGTTTTCTGTGGCGGGCCTAAGAGTACAAATGCACTGTTGAATAAAACAGTGCAAACAAAATCTCATTTTTCTATTTGTTTTCTTAAGTTGTAGTGCATTTGACCTCTCAGGGCCACCATAATTCCTTTATTCAACCAATATACTGATCCCATCTTTTTTACACGGTAGTGTTGTGGTGAGTTGCAGTTGGATCATAAATTGAACCTGACTTAAAATCAAGACAGTTTTTCTAAATTTCCACATTACTTGTCAACAGTGCCAACAACTTTAACAGTTAATGTTTCACAGGATTTCAGGTACAGCATCAGAATCTTTATGCATTGCAAATATTATAGTACCAGCTGATTGTTGTGCTGTGGACTCCAAGTGGATGACCTCTGGTTGAGAGAAGACCAGAGACTGGTTCTGGTTCTGGAGGAGCCCCATCAGGTAGATCTTATTGCTCCAGGAGATTTGCTGTGATTTGCAAAAGGACAGGCATTTGGATTTTGATCAGCTGGGCTTGGAATTTTATTTCAGCTTGTCATTGAAAAGAAGTTAAATTAAAAGCTCCGGTGGACGAGTTACTTGTGTTTATGAGCTGTGTTTAACTAATTTAAGGAAAGTTCAGAATCCGTTCATATGGAAGTTCAACTTGCCAGAAAAAAAACAAATACTCCGGCGATACAGCAAGCTACCACATCCTTTCAACTAATCGCTGGCTTTTTAACTTTTCAAATTTAGTAGAATGCAATCTACAACTTGCTTGGGAAGGCATGATGTGATCAAAAATTATTCCTTCGATTTTCTTTAATACAGATTTTCCTGTTTTTATATATGTCATTTGCATACTTTGGAACCAACTGAATCATGGCTCATGGCATTGTCTAATGTCTACTCTGCATGATGAAGCAAAAAAGAAAAGTTAAGAAATAAACTGAGCACATGGAGTTCTTATGCAAAGACATCCTAGTAAACTGCAACTTCAGTGGAAAAACGTATTGTCTATCGACCAAGCATTTCCTGATTTTTATAGTGCTGATGATGTCATGTCTGACATCATTGGGCTAAGCCAAGGAGAGAAGTCTGTTTTTATGTAGGAATGATTCTTTTGTTTGTTTTAGAAATTCAGATGTTACTTGCTAAGATCATTTACCCTCTTAGAGAGCCACTTAGGCATGTAAAAGAGCTCATCACGGTTCAGTGAATGTTTGGTCATCTGATAATGTTGTGTTGTAGGTCTAGCAGTTAGTTACTAGTTAGTTAGTTTTGAAGCAAACACAATTTGAGGGTTAATTCAGATGAGGACATTTTGGTTTAGTGGTGTGCAATACTGCATAATTTGGTACTGATCCATTACCATGTAAATACAGGACCATTATCACAGATACCAAGTGCAGATACGAGTACTTTACTTATAACAGCAGCTTGTCTTGATTCATGCTCAATCATCCAGGTAAGGAATTCCCCAAAAGTTGATTCTGTTCATCTGGACGTAGTGTGTTCAGTGGGAGAAACGTTTCGTCACTCATCCAAGTGACTTCTTCAGTCTCAGCTGACTGCAGGTTTCCCCAATCTTATAAAGAGTACATTTGCATAATGACTGAAACTAGCACCACTGAAGGAACAATGGGCTGGGAGGTCAGTTCCTTAATCATTAATATGCAAATTCTCATGACCATTGATCCGCAACCACTGATCAAAGCCCACTGATCAAAAACCATTGGTCATTGATCAATGGCCATGAGTATCATTCACAGAGAGTTGGGGAATGGCTGCAATCACAGATGTACCCTTAGGCCCCCTCCTCGATTCAGAGATGGTCTTTCCCTTTTCACGTAAATGGCCTCCTTGACTCCACGCTCAAACCAGCATTCCTCCCTGTCCAGGATTCAAAGAGTGTCCACTGGCCTGTAGGTGTGAGTAGACTGAAGAGTCCTGGCCTGATGAGGTAGTTCTTCTGTGTTGTGCCTTCCACTTAGCCAGAGGTTGTTTGGTTTCCCCGATGTATAAATCCTGGCAATCCTCCTGGCACTTAACAGCGTACACTATGTTTCTCTGTTTGTGTCGGGGAACCCGATCCTTTTTGGGGGGGATCCTTTATTTTGGAGTTTAAAAGCCACAGCTACATGGTGTTTAGAGAAAATGTGTCTCAACTCTTCCGATACTGCTGACACATAAAACGTTTCTCCCACTGAAAACGTTACGTCCAGATAAACAGAATCAACTTTTTGGGATAACAGCAGCTTATTTAGGGGAGAGCAATTTGTTATCAGTTTTGAAGTATCTATCATCAATATGCTTCATCTGAATACAACTAGATTTATGTAAATTTTAATTCCACTATTAGTGTGTTTTGTTGTGTTAATTAATAAAACCAAACACAGCTTTCACAGTTTTCACACACGTTTTGAAACTGGGACTTTTGTGAGACCTAGAATGTAACGACTTGACTTGAGAGTCACCACAACAGGATCGTTGCATTCAGACATTTTCATTCATGTTTGAGCAAAGTAGTGAGCCTAGAGGAGAAAATCAAACTAAAGCATTGATCCTGTCTCGCTAGTATCGAGCCGATAACAATACCAACATTGGTATCAATACTATCGATATCTGGACTGAGCCGCCCACCCCTGGTGGGGCTGTGCTGTCTAGAAAATATGCCTGTAAATCAAATGCTCATCTCTGGGAAAACAAAATGCCTGATGACAGTAATCACTTTGCAATATCTCAAAGGAAATATGCATGTGGCCTGTTTTTATCTGTTTAAGATTCTGAGGATGATCCTAGTTGTAATTTCTAATGCTGCTGAACTGAGAAGTAATAATGTGATGGTCCAACACAGCGGTTAAAAATGAGGTTTAAAATCTGACTTTAAAATGTTAAAGTGTTGCTGAAGATTATATGGTAGTACAGGCAGAGACAGTCTTGACAGCAAGGTGCTAAACATCACTGCTGATTATCTTTTGGGTGCTTTAATTTGCATATTTAATCTGTGCTGTGGGAAGAAAGGGGCAGCTTTGATTGTGAAGCTTCGCACAGACAAAAAATGTAAAAACTGCTGCACTTTAAATAATTTACTTTTCAGTAGAGTGTGTAATAACAGTCACCCAGTTAGCATGGATAGATGGATAGAGGGCATTCCCTGCTACTAAAGATTTTAAAGTTTAGTTTTGAAGTCAACCTCTTTCAACAACCCACTAAAACTAAAACTTTTAGTAATATTGTGTTTTACAGAGCACTGCGATCTTGATAGGGTGCTATCATTTTTACCCTACAATGAATCTACAATCCTAGTCCCTTATCTTATCAACTAACAAAGTTAACCAGCTCTTACGTAATTAACAAATAAGGGCCCAACTGAACTCTAAATAGTACAAAGTTAAACTCCACAATAGTTTTTTTCTTCCTGTATAATAATTGATAATTCCTGAATATACATAGTTGCATTTATTAGACATTTATTAGACATTAGAAACACCTATAATGAATATAAACTGCCCAGTTTAACAACCAGTGTAAAATACTAAAGCTGTTTTCCCAGCTGCATGTGCACGGCATGTCAGAGCACTGTTTGAAGTCTGTAAATATGGCAAAAATGTTCCCAGTTTTCCACTTTTATTTAAAGAAAAGTCTAAAAGAAAGTGCATTAATGTACTGACCTTACATCCACAGCTTCTCGCCGCTTGTCCGAATTAATATTTGGATTCGACTGCAGCACAGAATCCACTCAAATCCCCTCATTAAGATTCCTCAGAAGTTCTCTCCCCTGCTGTTTCCTCATACAGCTGAGTGTTCGCTCTCAAAATAACTTTCTCTAATGCAGCTTCAGACTGCATGTGGACATGACAGAGAAAATAAATGAAAAGCTAATGTTTGAAACACTGAGGATGAAGGCCTCTGATCTGAGCAGCTTCTGCAATAAGTAAGCTATCCAGAGGACTTTGTTCAGCAGGATCTAACCTCCATGCCTCAGCACTGTTTCTGAGTTGTCGTGCATTGTAAACACTGGATCAGAAAGCACTTTAGTGAGACTTTGACACATGACATCTTCAACACATTTGGATAACACAGGCATCATATCAACCTCTCACTATTTACAACTGTCCAGTTAGGATTAACTTAATAGTGCACAATATAAAGATCCAGAGGACTCTGGCATTTCCCTACACAGTGCAAGATCAACTCGGAAGCAATAGTAAAGATTAACTCATTAACCAGTGTTGGCAGTTTGTGTCAATAATTTAAAGTTCTTCATTATGATCTGTGGTGTAGAAAATAAGTGCCAAAACAGTATTCTCTCACCCAGAGAGTGATGCAAGCTCTTTATTTTGGCATGTTTTAAAATATAAACAAAAGTTTAAATGTTCTGTCTTTTGTGCCTATTTTATATTAATAGTTGGTCAAATTACATATATATTGTAAAAAGGCATAATTTGTAGCAGCTACCCCAATGCAGACTCACCTGCAGTTTCTTATTTCTCTATCACGAGTTTGAGCATCTGTAGGCTTATTGGTGAGGTGTGTTGCTTTCGTTTACTTTTATCAACCCGGTTCTTCGCATCAGCCGGCAAGAGCAGTTTTTGTTCTGGCGTCCTTCTACAATTTCTCACAGTCTGGCTGAGAAGCTGATTGTGTGGAGTGAGGAGGAGGACCCAAGTGCAGACACGCAAAACAAAACTATGGTTGAGCCATTTATTTAAGGCCGGAAGACATTACAAAACAAAAGGCAAAGGCGAAACTAAACAATAACCTAAACTGGGTGAACTAAGATTAAAACATAAAAAACCTAGAAACATTACATGAACAATCCAGACGACCGGACAAGGAATGAATGAAAACACACAGACTGAATACTCACAGGAAGTGATCAGGGGAAGTGGAAACACATGGGGACACAGCTGATTAGAACGAACATAACGACATCACAGGGAAAAGTAACACAAGACTTTCAAAATAAAACGGGAAACATGGAGAGACATGACAACACAAGCTTGACAATATGGAACACACAGACCTAAAATACATGACAGACTAGACAAGAAACAAGACACAAAAACCAAGGAGACAGATGATAGTGATGGCTAAACTAAAACTCAACTAGACCCTAAATAAGAATAACACAAGAACAAACCTTACATAAGAAACTCAAAAATACAGAATAAACTCAAAACGCTGGGCCAGAAACCCAGCCCCTGACACAATTCTTGCTAGCACGCTTTAAGCATCTAAAGATTTCTGTTAGAAGTTGTTGCAGGCTAAAAGCAGACGTTGGTGCTACAATAAACCAATTGAAACTGAGGGGTGTACTACACTAATGGGTTATCGAGCTATGTCGTGCTTAATGTCAGCATTTTCTGTGTCTTGAAAGTGGCTCTCTGAATCAGAATCGGCTTTACTGGCCAAGTATGTGTACGCATACAAGAAACTGGGGTCCAGAAAATAACCACATATGGAGCATATTATTGGATTAATATGTGCAGATATGAAATCACCACCAAATGAACAATCAGTTCTCTGGAACATAACATTACCAATCCTGAAAGATCCGTTGGTCCTAAACACGGATGGTAGGAGGGTCTAAAGTTTTTCCGATCATCAGTTTTAGGGTAAGTGAATCCAGATACAGGAAAACTGCCCTCAGTATACTGAACTGGCTTTGTAGTACAAGGCCTGGGTTATGTGTTTAACAGAAAGCTAAGTTAAGCTTTAAGACTTTAAGCTCAACTTAGCTTTCTGACCGATGCACTTTGCTTTTTAGTACAAGTATCTGTCTTGTTGATTAATATCAGGCCAAATATTTAAAGATTGTGACGATTTCTTCATTATTAAGGCAGGTACGTCTCTTAAAGTATGTTATCTGCAAAAACTTGACGGGCTTATGATATATCAATAGTGTATTGTTTGCATAATAACAGAAGAAACATCTAACAGAAGAAATCTAATAGAAAGTTGACTAGTGCTTGGTAGGAGCCATGTAATCCCATCCTGGGGACTGTTTAGGAGTGACACAATGCAAACTTTTTTGTTCATGTCTTCCAGCAACAGTCTTCCTGGAGTTCTGGAAGAGACGCAGAGCTGTCCTGGCATATGACTGGGACCTCATTGACTGGGAAGAAGAGGAGGTAAAGTACCTGTAGCTTATCTGCTCCCTTTAACATAAATAAATCGCATGAAAGGAAATTAGCAGGGAAAAGATGGTCAATTATATTTCTAGTTCTTTCTTTTTTCCTAAACAAGCACTTCTTC
Source organism: Etia nguti (assembly GCA_015106755.1). Lineage (NCBI taxonomy): Eukaryota > Metazoa > Chordata > Actinopteri > Cichliformes > Cichlidae > Etia > Etia nguti. Next base: position 11,440 of record VUQG01000396.1, read on the forward strand.
CCTGGAGAAATGTTGGCCTACTCACACCCTTTTCAGTCCATGTCAATCTTAAAGCATTTATTTAAAAAGGTGGAGATGTTGTACTGAGAGCCTACGTCAAGTCTGTCTCAATTCATTTTATGAGTCACTGAAAATCTGCAGCTCTACAATGAAAGCTCAAACAAACTAAAGACCCACACAGCTGTCATAATGTAATTTCTGTGGGTTTTTTATGTTCTCTCCTGTCTAGTGTATCAACCTCCAACCATCATCTGTCAATCACATAACAGATAGTGAATGTGTTCTCTGAAAGGCTGCTCTTCTTTTGATGTAAATGTGATTCAGAATTTCAATCTGCTTTGTATGTAACGTGAGAAGACAGGCTTTTGGTCATAGCTCGAGGATATAAGGGTGGCTTGCAGCCACTTGGTTGTGCCTCTTAGTGTACACTGTCCCAGCTTCCATATTATATCCTGCTACTATGTTTTGAATTATCTCCAGGGCACCTTTGGACACAGCCTGCAGTTTGAGTCCTGTTGGCTGTGGCAGACTCTTGCCCAAATAGATCCGGTGCTTAGGGCTGGTTCTTGTGCTGCCATGATCAGAACCTCTGTGGCCTTTTCTGGCCACTGGGAGGATTTCTTGACGTCAGAGACTTCCTCTATCTGTTGGTGGTACATCCCATGATACCCATGATCCTCATACTGTGCTTTACAGTTTGTATTAAATATTTGTGCTGATACACTGTGTCAGTTTTTCACACGATCCTGTCCATGTTCTTTTTTGAGAGAAGAAGCTTTTTCCGTGGTAACCCTTTCAAAAAAGTCGTACTTGTTCAGTGTTTTTCTAATTGCATTGACATGTCATGTCATTTATCCTGCTAGCTGAAGTCTGTTGAGTCTGAGATGTTGCATCACAAGGAGTGACCTTAAGCTTTCCACTTCTGTGATATCAGTGGCATTGTGTTAATACATACCTCAATGCAATAATGAATACTTAGTTTTTACTGTATCTGTGAACTGCCTGTGACTTGCACCCTCAACTATGCAATCCTGTGAAAAACTTCTCAGCAGAAATGGCTGTTAACTAGTAGCTAAATGTGTGCTTTCTTACTACAGTTTATGCTCATATGGGAAGTCTGTTATCTTTCAGGAAGAAATACGCCCGCAGTTTGAGGCCAAATACTCAAAAAAGGAGAGGATGAACCCTATATCCGGAAAACCTGAGCCTTACCAGGCCTTCTCTGATAAATACAGTCGCCTCATCGTTTCCACATCTGGAATATTCTTTATGGTGAGTTTCTGGAGCATCAAGTAAAAGATGTGTTACTAAATGTGACAGCTGCTTTTGTCTGTAATTACAATTTCCATTGTTCCATCTAATATCAGACTTCTCAGTTTATAGACTAAAGTATTCAGTTATCATATATACATACATAAGTATAAATGTTATCTTTTTCTTGTCACTGTCATGTCACAGATATTGGTGGTGATTGCTGCCGTGTTTGGCATCGTCATTTACCGAGTTATCACTGTCAGTACCTTCGCTGCCTTCGGCTGGGCTCTCATCAGGAACAACTCTCAGGTGGCGACCACGGGCACGGCAGTCTGCATCAACTTTTGCATCATCATGCTCCTTAACGTGGTAAGTTTCTGCTGTTTGTCGACTGCACTGTGCAGAAGTAGAGCAATGACAAAATAGTTAATACATTTATTTCAGGTTGCAGTAATGATTAATACTGTTTTCTAAATGTAATGGCTAATACATGCATTATATGAATAGTTACACAGATACATATAAGAATGGACATTATTTTGGTAGCTTTTGAATGCTTTTAACACAATTTTTAGACAATAAATTTACTGTAATGGATTATAAATGTAAAGCCTTGACAAATACTTTTAATTTCCCCTTTTTTTACAGCTTTATGAAAAAGTTGCTCTGCTTCTTACCAATTTAGGTAACTTGGTGACACACAATTCTGCAATTTCTTTTTGTATGTATAACGTTATGGTATTCCTAAAATGAACTCCTTCTTTCTGTTTAACCACAGAGCAACCGAGGACAGAGTCAGAGTGGGAGAACAGCTTTACTTTCAAGATGTTCCTTTTTCAGTTTGTCAATCTTAACAGTTCAACTTTCTACATCGCCTTCTTTTTGGGAAGGTGAGTAAGTCACAGGCAATTCGCAAATACAGGACACGACCAGTAATAGTTGAATCGTAAACTGTTTCACACAAATATACGTAGCTGAGCTCCTATTAGCTTATTCTTACACTGGCTAGTTACCTTGTTTAGCAGGGTGCCTGTATATTTTACTGTGATATTAAAGTCATACATAATTAGGGAATTGCCAAAAGGCTTAAACAAAATATATGAGTCCTTTAGTACAGCTGAACTGTAAGAAAGACAAAATGGCAATCACCTGTCATTTAAAGCAGAATAGCTTTGAGCCTTCATAAATTTTAAACAGATGTTCTTTGTTTTGTTTTTCTGTTTTTTTTGGGGGGGGGAGTTGCTTGAATTGCTTGTATAGTTGTTAATAACCCATTAACAGTTAGCTGCAGAGATTAAGTTTTATATTAGTCGAAGAGCATTGATAAACTTTTGAACGTCTATGGGGATTGCCTCATTTGTTTAGCCAGCTTCAAGTGGCCGTTCGAAGAACTG
>VUQG01000397.1:0-26839 GCA_015106755.1 Etia nguti
AGGGTTTATTTACAGAAGAAAACCAAGGTGAGGGCAGAACAGAACATAAATCTAAACTGGGAAAGCTAACACAAAGGGAGGAGACGAGGAGCAGAGGGACACGGAGAAACACCAAAATAATGCAGAGGATCCACGGAGAAACACAGACGACGCGACCAGGAGCACAGGCAGACACACACTATAAATACACACACCAGGTAATCAGGAAATAGCACACAGGAGGGGCACAGCTGGAACTAATGGGCATAACGAGACACAAACCTACAAAGTAAAACAGGAAACTCACAGACTGTTTTACCACACAAACAGAACACCGGGAAGGACACAGGTAGGGATAACAGAAACACTAAACACACGACTCAAACCCTAAGAACAGATACAAAACAGCAGAAACTGGAAAATAATAACAATAAACTCAAAACACTGGGTCAACGACCCAGGACCATGACAGTTTGGTGGAACTTGGGGGGGAATTTGCTGGGACGTCCACTCCTGGGAAGATTGTGGCATTATGTTAACACACACCTGAATGCTCCAATTAGCAACCTTTGAAAAACCTCTGATTTTATAGAGGTGCTTACACTTGCTGATGATCACTTAATCACTTGCAGCACCTAACTGTTCCGTACCCTTTTAATTGCTAAGGAAGTAGTAAGGCTGTACTTAGTTTTTCACAGGACTGCATAGAGTATTTATACAACCAGCGGACACAGACCAACGTTGGCATTTATGGCTACCTGAAAAATCATTATTCACTCTCTCTTTCATGGTCACCACCAGTTCCTTAAAAATATGTGGCTCATTAGCTGCTAGATTTTCACCAGCAGGTATTTCACCAGCTCGTGCCAATTTTACTCTTCCTGCTGTGCAGATATTGTGCGGTGGGTTTATCCGAGCTTTTTTGTTGACAGCAGTATTTAGCTGTTGCTTGTGGAAACAGGGTTGATGACAGCATGATTAGTGAGATAAAAGGGGCCAAAAAGCAATGTTTTGTTTGGTCTTTCAAACATTCATTTGCCCCAATGTTAATGAAAAAAAGACTTATTTGTGTAGATTTAAATATCTTAATAGAAATTTGATGTTGTCTTCTATCGGTCAAGTGTACCTCTAACCAGTCATTTAACTAGTCCGCTCATAATACGATTACTACTACTAATAATAATAATACTAATAAAAATAATAACCCAGGAAACTTGATCCTTCTGATCTGGGATGTGCACTGCTTGTCATGACTAATTAAGCCAGCATATCTTTACTTTTTAATAACCCTTTCTTCTCTTTACTATTTTCATCATTGATCTAGACTTAAAACCACTTTGTGAGAATGCTGCTTTAAAAACAAAAAAAGTTGATAGAAGTCAAGTTCTGTTTCACAGAAATCCGATGTGGTCTAAACCCATTAGGTGTTAGTGTTAGTGGATTAGAGGAGAGCAGTGCAGGAGCGCCTATCTCCCCTCTCAAAGAGAACTGTGAGGTGGTGATAGTCTGGACGTTTGGTTGTCACTCTTCATTTCATTCTTTGTGTCAGGGTGCTCCAAGCACCAACTCTGGCCAGCTCATATTGATCCGAGTCCTCAGACCTTTACTTGTCTCCTCTTCTCTCCTTTCCTCTCCTCACAAGCACACCACATTTTCCTGTGTACCATTAAAAAGATTGAGCTGTGTAGTTCGACATGCCAGGCCTGATTTGTCCAGCTGTGCAGACTAACAGAGACACACCACTTCCCATCTTTAGGCTTCTGAAATGCCCTTGAATAACCCATGACTTGTGCGTCCTTGGATTGACTGCCTGGTATCCTGCTGAATGCTCACAGATGCGAAGTGGGGGCCTACAAGCTACGCTATATTTGGCACCGTGTCCTCAGCCGCAGCAGGAAACCATAAAGGCAGCTAATTAGCTTTTAATGGAAAGACTTTGAAACCAGTGTTATATGATGACATGGCACACCCCTTTTAATCTAACTTTAGACTGTTGTGTTGCTTTTGCAGTTTCTTTTATCAGTGTTTGAATGACATGAAACTTGGGGCACTGGAGCTTTTGCACACATGCCAAGCCCTTTTCAACATTGTTTTCACCTTCTAGAGATAATAAAGAAAAGTTGCTGTGATGCTGAAAACTATTGTGGGTCTGTCTTTTTCTTGCACATAAAATTGATCAGGAATCAATCAATAGTAAACGGATAAAGAGAGTGACCTATAAACAGAATTGATAATGACACGTGGATCGATAAAATCATGTCAGCAGCCACCCCAGTAGCTTATCCCACCTGCAGTACCTTTGGATTAACTTTGAATAGTCCTTTTCAATTACATTCAGTATTATTAGAGTTTAAAGAAGGTGTTTTCCGCTCTTCAAAGCACCGTGCATTTCTCTGTTCTGTGTCCCTTTGCTTGAGGCTTTGCAAACCTTGATGTTTACCTCAAGCCCCCCCCGCTCTCAGATGACTTTGAAACACCACTGTGATTTCCCCTTCTGTCACCACAAGGTCTCTCAAGAATTGATTCCCTACAGCAGCAGGCATCACACACAGCTATGCCTGTGGAGATTTGACTTTAGCACAGAAATAAACAGCAGTGTCATGCAACCCTTCAAGGCTTTGCTCTGATTTAGAGTACATTAAGATTCATTCACAGTGCCCCACTTCCCCTGTGTGCCACCTCTTCAATTTCCTCCTCAACCAGACTTTAGATTCATGTGTTTATATCAGCAGGCAGGAGGGCTGTTTTTGCATTTGAACAATGCTGACATCCTGTCACAGGGGACGGGCACTCTGAGGTAGGGGGCTGCTGAGGGTGTGGGGCCTGGAAGCTCAGTTACCGTGCTGCCCTCTCTTTCTTTCCCTCACTTAACATTTGGCCATTTCTGTAAGCCTTGTTTTGTCTAGCATATTGTCAGAGAGAGGGAGCTTGAAATATCAAACCCCCACACCACTTAAAGGGAACAGTCAAATTTTCCACCAACACCAATGGAGACTGTCAGGTTCAATTTTACTCTGTGCCTCTTGTGTTCCTCCCTCTTAGCTGCCTGTTTGCCACCAACTCACAGGCTATAGCCTCAAACAAACACACCAGTGGATATGAGTAGAAGCATGTTCCAGAACACAATTGCAAAAATGTGGCTAAGCACAGAAGTGCACACACACACACACACACACACACACACACACACAGATGCGCAAACATGACAGAACACACAAAGCTCAGGGATACATGTGGAATATTTGTGTGTTAGGTTATGAGATAGTGAGATAGTAAAAATGTGGCTTGCCGTATCGTTATCGTTAGCTAATGATACACGTTATTTTGTGTCTATACGTTTGCAGTGAGGGTGCAGCATGTGCGGCTCTGTGTGACTGCAGTAGTCAGTCTGACAGGCAGCACAGTAGCTGTAATGAGTGCCCACTGCTTGACCTTTAGTGACAATCAATCCTTTGTGCACATGTCCCGTGAAGGCTAAAGGAATTATTAACCTTCCTACCTCTGGCGTCATTCATCTACACGCTGGAGGTTACACAGGTCAGAGAAAAACAAGTGGCTCCGCTGGTATCTCTTCACTGTGAATAGATCAAATCAGCTCTTGCGATTGATTAACGTAATTGGCAGCCACCTAAATTATGTCTGTATTTCTTTTCTTCTCAGACAAAAACAAATAACATTCCCACAAAGGCACAGTTGATGATACTGCCTGTCTTTCATTGATTTGCAATTCTGGAAGCAACAGAGTTATGACTTTTATGAATGTTATTTTCAAACTTGGAAAGGAAAAGAGAAACGGGGCTGAAATTTGGCTCCAAAGATGCAACGTTGAATCGAGCTTGGATTGCAGCGTTTTTATCAGCCACCGTGGACTTGTGTGCGTTCGATATGTGTGTGTGTGTGTCTCTTTGTGTAAGCTCACAAATGCGTGTGCGAAAGCGAGCAATCAGGCACAGCTGTACCTGCCCTCGCTTGGCAAAGCAGAGCATTTGCCTGCTTAAAAAAAACAGAAGGTTCTGATATGGCAGAGAGGCAGTCATTTGGCTGATCTAATGGCGGCTCCCATAGGATCCATATCTGTGTGCAAACACCGAGCGAGGAAAGAGAATGGAATATACACCCATAAAACCAGATGAATATTTTATCATACAAATCCCCACCCCCAACCCTCCAGAGTGACGTTGCCAGCGTGCCTCCTTTATGTTCCCCCCCTTTTTTCTCACTCGTTTTTTCATACATGCATATATGTGTTTTTGTTTTTCGTTGTTGTTTTGTTTTTGGGGTTTTTTTTTTTGCACACATAGACAAGAACGCTCACCTTTAAAAAGCCTCGTTCAACTTCCTTTGAGAGCATCTGTGACTGGTCTGTTCCGTTTATTACTGTTGAGATGTTTTCTTTTTTGTCAAAATGCATCTCTCCAGGTGAATTCAGATCTAAAGACATCCTCGCCCTGGGGACGTCTCCAGCATTCTCTTCTCTCATCCTTCAAACACAATCTCTTCCATAGCCTTTTATCAGGCCCCATTCCTCCTCCTCCCACTCTGCTCTTCCCTGCACCCCCGCTCCCTCCAGTGTGTGGTTCTGTTCCCTGCCAGCCAGGCTCCTGTTGCTGCCTGAGCCCAGCTCGTTAAGGGAAACACTGGTGCATGGTCCTCCTCACCTTCCCTCTGCACTGCCTTTTAATTAGACAGCTGTTCCTGTGTGCATGCGTTTTGTGGGAGAATACATGGAGGTGCGAGCGTGTGGTGTTGCAAATGTTCTCAGTCACACTAGTCACCTTTTTGAAGTGAATGGTATCACTTCAGATGCTTGTTTCATGCCTGGGTTAACCCAGGAAGTAAATGATGGCGTATACTCAGTACATCGTAGCTTTTATCAAACACAGTTGACACTGATGTTTGCAGGTTCGAGTTTGGTTTAAAATTAATATTGGTTTATTTAGCTTGTGTATCTTTTGTTCTGTCTCCCTTCCCTCGCACCCAACCGGTCACTGCAGATGGCTGCCCCTTTCGGCTAGACGTTTCTTCCTGTTAAAAGGGAGTTTTTCCTCCCCGCTGTCGCCAAGTGCTTGCTCATAGGGTGTCATCTGATTGTTGGGGTTTCTTCTCTCGTACTGTAGGGTCTTTACCGTACAATATAAAGCTCTGCGAGTCGACTGCTATTGTGATTTAGTGCTATATAAATAAAATGAACTTGAGCTAAATTGAAGTGTTAAACCACTGTATAATGAAGGGCAAGCACTTAAATGTGTCATTTAAATACATAAGGTGAACTTTAACATCTTACACCTTACTGACCTCTAATTGTAACTCTCTTATGCTATGTGCACTTACGTGTAAGCCAATATAGCATGTTTAGACTTCAGACCTTTGGAATTTACTCTTTAGCTCGAACCTGTTAATATGCAGCAGTGAAGAAGCGTGGCACTGACCAGATACAGATACAGCCACCAGGTTCAGCTGAAGAAGCAACAGGCAAAGCAGTGGATGCTCGTTTGTACACTCGCCCTTGCCTTTGTTTGCCTATTTTTGTTCGCACAGAAGGAGGTCCCACACCTATGTTTATAAGAATAGTAGTGGGAGTCTCTTCTACAAGGCCAACCATAATCCAACTATTTAGATCTCCATGGCAACCAGGCTTGTCCTATAAGCTCTGCCAGTGTGTGATGATAGCCTTGGTTGTTTAGAGTATATTAGACCTCATAGGTCCAAAGTGAAAAAAAAAGAGGATGTTCAAAGAGCCATAGTCCCACAGCTGCAAGGCGAGGCATAACCACACAGCTCAGTGCTGCAGTGAAGTGGTGGGCAGCACTCGTCTGTTCCAGGGTAAGAAATAAAACACACACCGGGGGCTCAGAGTCACACAACGTGCATACCACCAAGACCAGTGATCAAAAGCAGCCTCGTTGCATGACATAAGGGGCTAATTATGTAAAGTATAATGCATTACTTCTAGCATGTTCTATGAAAGCAGCCATTTCTCTTATGTGCTACAAAATATAAACATACTTAGTCGTGGACTCTGAGAGAGAAAAATCAGCAAGAAATCCTAAACCACTGTCCCTGTCAGGGGAAAAAAACGGAGCCAAGCATTTCTGATTAACATGTCATCTCAGCCCGTCCTCTATATCCCTCTCGTTCCCTCCTCTCTCCCGAGCAGAACTAGTTTACCTTTCATTAGCAGACCTTTGGTGCAAAATGTGTTTGCTGATAAGAGCCAGTGGTTTATCAACAGTTTATAATGGACGGCGTTGGGATTAATCAAATCAACACACATCCGGAGAAGGGCTGGACTCTGTAAACACAATCAGATCTGACTCTCCAGACGAATTGAGCGGAGCGGGGGAGAAGAGCGTAAGAATGTGGAGGGAGGAAAGATAAGTGCAGAAAAGAAATGGACTCAAATTAGAATGAAGTCAATTTGGCAGAAATTACGCAGCATTATTCCTCTTCCCCGACTGGGTGTTATTTTTTGTAACTAGCGGGGAGTCGAAATGAGCAGTGTTGGGGAGGACTGCAGTCAGAAGTGAGAAAGATTCATATGGTCCCAAGCACTGTCCAAAAACACCGAGCCAAACGCTGTGTATCCTCTGTAACTGGGAAGGCTGGCTCCTCATTATCCGCCTATCTTGGCTTCCATCTGAGGAGAAAATGCAGCGTTGCAGTCTCACTTTAGAGGGACACTGATCACAAGAGCAACTCATCAGAACTGGAGAATGATTGTGGGTCCCCCCCCCACCCATTTTCTCTCCCCTGTCTCCCACTGCGCCCTGTTGAAGACAGACAGAAATGAGGAATCCTCTCTGTTTTTCTGCTCAGAAGAGTTGAAGTTTGAATCGGAGAGATGGAGGGAAGCTTCAAAAGGCACATGTAATTGAGCAGCTCCAGATAGGCTATCTGGGAACATGAAACAGCAACAGTTGTGACGGAGGGATAATTGCCTCCCTGGGCTTGTATAATGCCTTGTCGAGTCTTTAAACTTGAGCAAACTGCTGGAAGTCCTTATGTCAGCAGGTAATTGATTCCAGGCATCAGCAGCCATGTGAAATGACGGAACGATAGTGCTGGTTTTGGTGCATTAAAAAAAGAATGTGTGAAAGATTCAGAGAAAAATGTTTGTCTTTATAAGCATTTTCAAGAGTGTCCGATTGTATTGATTTTTTTTCTCAGCAATGTTCTTCGCTTTTATATTTATTCAGAGCGCTCAATATTTTCATTAAGTGGTGCTGGAGCGATACGAAAAAAAGAAAACAAAAAAACCCCCATCTCCTGCTCTCCAGCACATTTCTTTAAATCACATCCTGATTTGTATTTGTTAAGCAATATGGAAATGGTTAAAGCGAATTGAATTCAAGGAGGTCCCTTGCCTTTTCTCACGCCTACATTGGGTAGTTCATCCTTTGCTATAACTGTAACTTTTAATTTTCCAGTTTTGACTTTCTGGGTGTGTTATGATCCAGGTCATTTCTGTTGCTGAGGCTGCACGCAGGCCAGGATGGGCTCTAATGTGGCCTTAACTGTCAGGATGTCTGTCCTTTCCTCTGGCCTCCCTCCAACCCTCTTCCTGGCTGGTGGATGCAGAGTGGGACCTCAGGAAGGAGATGCTTTATTAGATGCCCCTGCATGAGTAATTGAACATCTGTTCACACAAAGACAACTGACCCTAATTCCCAGCTGTTTATCCTTCATATAAACAGCTAATAAGCTCACAGTGAATGTGCCATATAGGGGGTCAAAAAATCAACTTTTAGAAACCTCTATATTTATATACTGAAATGCCTCCCATTTTGCAGGTATAACCAGTGTTTTCTGTAATTTTATTTTCACAGATGGACATTGGTTATAAAAATGGAAAGACTGAGTAAATGGCAATGCCCGGAGTCTATTTCTGTTCTCTGCGTTTTTAGCGTGTGAGATCCTGAAAGCAGTCAGTCAGTTGGCCGCCCGCAGCTCTGGTGTGAAGCTAAAACACCCATTCTCTCCCTCCTGATTAGCAGTGTCTTTGTTCCGTTGGTGGTGGCGCGCCACGAAGCGTGATTGCAGTGGGCAAACTGGCGGCTTTAAAACAAGCCTGCTGCTGCGCTGATCTGCATCACACTTTACCCCCCTCCTCGCTCAGCCAAAGACAAAATCAAATCAGGTTTTGTTTGTTGTTCGGTCTCTGAGCACTAAGCCTCCTATGAGATTTGGGGAGTTTAGATTTTCTTTCTTTCCTTTTTTTCTCTCATTTGATCTACAGTACATCTGGGTAAAGGGACATATTGGTGTGGGTGGGGAATGTCTGAAGTAGAAGCAAAAAACAAAAACTCACTGTTGCTCAAATGTGGGTGTAATTGATTGTTTTTTGTGTTTTCTTTACATTTGCATACATTTTAGTATCCTGCTGTTTATTTCAGTATCTGGTTTTCTCTTTTTCTCTAGGCTGCCTCAATGGCACTGAGCAGCTTGGGCCATGTATATACAGCCATAGGGGACTACCCGAATGCCCTAGCCAGTCACAAGCAGTGTGTCCTTCTGGCCAAGCAGTCCAAAGATCAGCTGTCTGAGGCTCGCGAGCTGGGAAACATGGGAGCCGTCTACATTGCCATGGGAGACTTTGATAATGCTGTCCAGTGTCACGAGCAGCACCTGAGCATCGCCAAGGCCCTGGAAAATAAACGTGAGGAGGCCCGGGCCTACAGTAACCTGGGCAGCGCTTACCACTATCACCGTAACTTTGACAAGGCCATGTCCTACCATACTCACGTTCTGGAGCTAGCGCAAGAGCTGGAGGAGAAGTCCATTGAGATGAGAGCCTACGCAGGACTGGGTCATGCTGCCCGCTGTATGCAGGATTTGGAGAGGGCCAAGCAGTACCACGAGCAGCAGCTTGCTATAGCCGAGGGCTTGAAGGACAGGGCTGCAGAAGGAAGGGCCTCTTCCAATTTAGGTATGTAAGACTTAAGTTTAGGTTGGCTGTTGTGTAATGTACACCGTGGTCTTCAATACTGTTAGCCAATTTCTTACCATTGTGACACACAGAATGCTGAACAAACACATATTCCTATATCTATACATTTATCTCTAATTAATATAAATTTGAATCCAAAGTAGAGTCTAACGAGAAGAAGAAAAAGACAATACTATAACGTAAGACGTCATTGATTAAGAGGTCTGGAGACCAAAAACTTTGTTGCATTCCCAATCAGGAGGCTGCTTTGGAACTGGTTTGCCGGGTCAGTTGATAGTTAACTGATGACACTGTTTAAGCAGCTCATCCATAACACATACAGACAGCCCTCAGTGTTTTATGTGTTTTTATGTTCTTATGGCAGCAGCAATCATGTTATCCTCTGTGTTGACAACCAAGAGGTAAACTGTATAATCATGCTGCTCCTTTAGAGCTGCAAGGATTAGTTAATTAATTGATTAGTTAATCAACAGGAAATAAACAGGCTTTTCTTTGTGTGATTATAGATTGTGTCTTGTTGTGTTTTGGAGAATAAAAAACAAGAAATCTGATTAATTTATGTTCGACTTTGAGCAATTACAGTTGACAGCTTCCAATATTTACTGACATTTTGCAGACAAACCATTTAATCCATTAAACCCTGAATACTCACTCGCTCAGTGGAAGTTTGTTCAACAAAATAACTTACATCTGTACTCTCAGCAGCAGGTCTCTCTGCTCTTATAAAATCCTTTTCCTTTAGGAAAATGCACCTCACTAAAGGATTAATTCTCTTACCTGAGTGGAAGTCGTGATCACGTGTCAAAATGGTCACTGCAAACACGACAGTTTGCGATGCCCAGTGTCGAGATTGGAGTGTTTTCATCCATTTGTAACTTACCACAACTATTTCACACGCATCCTCCATCAAGTCACCTCCTGTAAGACCTTTTGAGACTTCAGATAAATGCATCTGTTCTTTGTGTTGTCACACACTTGAAATTAGTTAGTGGCAAAAACACTTTTAAGTGGATAATTGCCCTGTGGAATGGCATCGGAGCTCTTTTGCAGTTGCTGGTTAGTGTTCCTGTTCAGCACTGGAACTATTCCAAGTTTGTCCCTATAATTAATTTAAATCCAGAAAGATGTAAAACTGGGGCTCAGGTTCAAAAATAGATCAAATTTTCTACCAAGATTTCTAATACATGCACTTTATTGGACATATTGCTTTGAATTGTCAGAAGTTGAGGGAAACTCTTACGTTGTTGTAGATTTTTGTTTGCATTTTTTTACTTGTTCTCTAAAAACCGTCAGTCACCATTGTCCATGATATGGTGCGATCCCTCACTTCGCATGCCATCCTGTTCAGGAGCTCAATGACAGATCTATTTCAAAGCACATCCTCTGAGATGAGGAAGCATCTGGTAGTTTGATAGCAAGAAATCTTGTAGACTGGAAGTAGGTAACATTTCAGTTACTCTATATTTACACGTAGCTGCCGTAAACCAAGCTTTCCTGGTTTAAGGCATTTTTTGAATTAATACAGATCATGGAGGAGACTAAAGAGATGGAATATCAGTGTTAAATGACTGCTTTTTGCATTGTTTTGGGCTGATTATGAGTATGAGAGCCTTCGTCTTAGGGTTTTGACTATGCTGCAGGCTGCATTCCTTTGTCTTCTTTAAATGCGCTGCTTATTTATCGTTGTTTTACTGAATATTTACGACTCATAAAGCCAAGCAGTATATTATAGACTGAAAATATGCTGTGGTGTTACTTTATCATTACTATTTTGTGTAAAGTTGCTTGCAGACATATATATTTAATTCATAAATGAATGCCTCAAGTGGACAGTGCACAGTAGATAATGTGATATAAGCAAGTGAAGTGCAAGGAGTCTACACTGAGAGCAAGGAGGATGGTGCGTGTTAAAATCAGCTGTCATTTCTACTTGGAGACTGTCAGAAAGTAAATAGACCCCCATGAAAGTCTGTAATTCTTAATGGGAAATTCCCTGACATAAATCTGCTCTGCTCTCACCTTCAGAATGGTTCAGACTTAATCACATCTTCAATTGAAATGTGAATGTGAGATAGATGTAGAAATTAGGTGGGAGAAAGTGTAATATCTGATTGAGCCGGATCTTAAAAATGTAATTACAATCCAGTGTTTCACATTTAAATCCTGCTAAAATTATTAGAAAGTAACCTTGCAGAGTGTGCTGATGTAATGATGAAGGGAAGCTTGGCGATAAAGGTGCCCTTTTGGATTTTCAACACCCGATGAGCAGTCTATGATAGGGGCAATTCTTCTGTATTTAGTCCAGCAATTACAACCTGTGCCGGATGACTTATGATAGCCATCAGGACTGTAGGAAACCCAACTCTAATGGACAACTAAGAGGCATAATAGTTCCTTCCAGATGAATTATTCCTTAACCTAATGCGCAAAAATGTGCAAGCAGAGAGCAGGGTTAATCAGCCAAACATAAATTGAAGCTGTCCTTTGACCAGCCTAATGGCTCCACGTTCTGTCTTGCTCTTAGCTCCAACACACACCTGACTTAAAAAAAAAAATAAATAAAAAAATAAAAAAGCAAGCTGGTAACCGGTTCCCATAAATTAGGGGTGCCTGTGAGGACATTTTATGATGCTACATGTGAGCTTTATTACGAGTGGGCACTGTATGTTAGGCAGCAGATTTATTCCTGTCTGTAGCTTGATTGCTGTTATGATGGCAAGAGCAGTTTTATTCATTATTAACATTACAGTTCTTCCAGTCCATGACAGAGTAATGATAGTGTAGCTGATGTGGTATCAAAGACCGCCAGCTGGTGACGGAGCAGAAGCTAAGTGAGTGGGTGGTAACTATGAAGCCTGTTGCTTTGTGGACAGGTGCCTGGACATGCCTGGACCGTCATGTGGATACATTAGCACTTGACACCCAGGAGAGCTTGTTGCCCATCTCAGTGTTGCCTGATCGGTTAGCACTTGTTGTCTGTTTTCTCTCTCTCTCTTCACTTTTTGATGCCTCCCTCTCTCAGTCTCCCCATCTCTCCGCTCACCCCTACTGATTGTAATCTGCAGCTGTCAAGCTCCCAGTAATTGAAACTGACTTGATGAATCGCTTAATTACCTTTAATAGCTGATTCAAGAGGAGCTGAATAATGAAGATAACAGAGAATGAAGTGGAGGTTGTGAAGCATCAGTCCGTAATTGCCCCATTGTTGTTGTTTTTGTTTGCGCCACTGCGCCGTGCATTGTTTTTCCCGTCATCGGTGCCCGCGAGCCTGCTTATGTAGCACAAGAAGATATGGACTAAAACTAACAGGATGTTGTCTCAGACTTCAAAAAAAAGAGAAAAAAGAAATACTGCCTTTACGCTGTGCACAAAGAGGGAGTGGATGATCGAGTGAAGATTAACGAGCAGTGATAAAAGCGGAAAAAACATCGCGAGAGGGATGGGAAGGCAGAAGTTGCAGAAAGAGGAACGAGCAAACTTTTATTATGCCCTCTCAGCTCGTCGTTAATGTTGCGTGTAGTGTGGGTGGAGCGGCAGCAGTTGACATGGCTCTGAGGTACAGTTGTATAGAGATTGCCATGCTTTAATATCTAACCGTGATGCCCGGCGGTACCAGCAGCCCTGGCTCAGCACACTCTGACCTATAAAGGATATGAAAATGTTGCATTCCTGCCCCATTTATTATTCATTAATTGGCCAACTTACCCCCTAGTCAGCAATATTTAATATCTCAGAGAGGATTGAGGCGGAGGGGGATCCCATGTACTTCACATTTGTGGTATTCATGAAACAGAATGTAAATTGTATTATTCCCCCCGCCCGCCCACCCACCCCTGTGCATTTCACTTCAAAGAGACTTCAAATAAGTTTGTTTGGAAGTGTTTGTGCTTTCTTAGCTCGGCCTTTTGCTGTTTGCTTTTCTTTACTCACCCTGCTCCTTTGACCATTATGACGCAAAGAAGTCACTGGAAACACTGGTTCCTTCAAGCTGGAAAGGCTGGAGGTGAAAGTCCTAATTAAGCATTTTTTTCCCCTTTTCTTTCCTTTTATTGTGCATCCTCAGGGAGAGCTTTCTGCTGATGTTCGCAAAAACAGAAACAGAAAGAGGAAAACAACAGAGAGAGGAGTTCGCAAAACAACACGGAATCAGACAATGTGTACTGCTGTGCTCTGTATTTAGATCTTGTCACTTGCTTCTGAAAAACAAAACATAACTTGTATAACGAAAGACTTTTTGAAGTTGTTGTAATAAAGACTGTCTGCACTTTTAGTGCTTTTTAGCTTTTTGCCTTTTGCAAGTCATTAGAGAATGGATTGCATGCGTCAGTAGCACCAGTAGCGGACTTGGTATTTTAAGCGCTCGTAGTTGTCACTTTGGTTGAAATAAATTAAGGCTGACCCTGAGATTAAGAGCTCGTCGGCACCCAATTATGGAAGGAGTTAAATTGATGTAACCTTTTGAGTAAGTGCCATAAACAGGCAGAATAAACAACTAATTAGCAGATTTTTTTTTTAAAAAGAGAAAAAGATGTTTCTCATTGTGAAATTATTTTACCCAACGCTCTCTCATCTTCCTCGTCAGGATCATAATATTATGTTTGTGTGGACATGAATCCAGTACTTTTCCAGTTCTGCCCATAACTGGAGCAAAGTACAGACAGGGACCAGACTTGCCTGGAGCACCGATACATGCGGATTATTCACTTTTGTACCTAAGCCTTTGGAAAAAGTGGTAACTGTGGATATATTAGAAGTCTGACCAGGAAGGGTGGGGGGGAGCAAGAGAGGACTGAATTTACAGAGGAATTTAGTGAGCCTAATTGGCCAAACAGGATGAATGAATGCACATTGCAAGGATAGCGCTGTGAAGGAGCCAAGCAAATGCTCAAAAGTGAATTTATCTAAGACCTGTGACACTTTTAAACTCTCCGCTAATGGCCAGGTAAATGCCTTAATGCCATATTAGCAGGCCTGCAAGTAAGGAGAAAAAGGAGTAAAAGGAACAGTGGTTGGAGAAGAGGTCAAGTGGTGATGGGCCTTCTATGACGTCAGCCTTACGTTACTCTCTTGGAGAGGTTTTTGAAAGAGCGTATCTTTCTAGCCTGGCCCCACTTTTCTGTTTTGTTCCAAAAAGCAGCAGATGCTCTCTGTCTCCCCTTAGCATGGCCCCATTAATCTCATGACCAAATACTGAGCCAGAAACTGGATGAAAGGCCTTGTGAAACACTCTCATGGTCCTTGTTCTTACACTGAAGTATAGCTCACCATGCAGAATTAGTACTTGACTCAATGCAGAGCCAATAAATGAAACAAAAGAGCTGTAGCATTGCTCTGCCTAGAACGACTCTGCCCTTTTTTTGCAGCACATCTGCAAATTCAGCATGAAATGTGACCTATTCCTAAACAGACAGGAGATTTTGCAGTGCAACTGAAAAAGATGAGATAATTGAGACTGAACAGGAGGAGTCAGGTGTCAGTCGTGTAGACAGTACAGAGATACTTGGTTTAGTGAGCTGAAATAGGGGTTGAGGTCAATTGCAGCACAAAGGAGCGCAGCTCAGCCACAGGCAAGTGGGCGAGTACAGCGCTCTGTCTGCATGTTGTTGTTGGCAGGCCACCCACCCTCTGAGCATGCACCCATCTATCCACATCGTGTCCTTCCTGGGCCTCTGTCAGTCAGACTGTAGGAGATGTCTGTGTCTGCGAGTGAGGATTAAGTACCTTAAGTCCAAAACCCCCCAGCTCCACCCCTTTCTGCAGACCCCAGGAGGATCTGATGTCTGCTTCAGCTCACTGCTTCCCCCAACAGATCATTACAATGCTATTGTGTATTGTGCAACTCTTTTAAAATGCTTCATATAATGTAGCATTTCATCCTTCATCCACCCTTTAATTTCCATATACTTGATATGTGGGCTGCCTGCACCGTTGCTATTATGATACAGTCATCCGTATCATCTTTGATAGTTTCTCATTCTCTGTATGAGTGTCATACTCAGACGGCGGCTATAAATAATGCTGTTTCAGTGCAATATTTCTTTTAACTTCATAAGAGATCCCTAAAGTTGAAAAATGTGTGAGCAGAGAGACTCTCATTAGCCATCTATAATTACACTGTATCCTGTGTGGGGAAGAACTGAGTTATCATTTAAAGAATGGCTTAAAATATAAATTAAATTAGAACCAGGGCCTCTATTAGAAATGAATGATTACTGATGTTTTATCCTCTTTTGCCTTCTTAAGTGGCTGGTTGTTTTGGAAATTCTGTGCTAACAGCATTAAGTAGTTTAAAATAGTAGTGCATCTTTTATTTGCTTGTTTTTATACAGCATTTACAGTATGCACAGGGCTCTATGCTGTGTTAATTTCCCACAAAACAATGCGGTAGTAATACAGATACCAAACAGGCAGGCAGATGGCAATCAAGGCTGCTCAGCTTAGAAACTAAAGTCAATAACTCTTGAGTACATGAGTGCAGATAAAATTAAAGACGTAGCACACATCCAGCTGACAAGGACAGCTGTCAGAAAGTAGCAGTGTTGTGCATTCAAAAGTACATTGGCCTTGTTGACTGTGGTGCCACATCAGTTTCTGTTCCTAAATGCTAAAGGACAGTGTGGTGAAGAGCAACAAGAAAATAAAGTTGAATTTGTTTAATTATTATTGTTATTTTTATTTAAATGATTAATTAATTCATGATATTGAATGGGTATCTGTATTGGTCCATAGGGTAGTGGTTAACACATTCACCTAATATGCAAAAGATCCCTGATTCGAGACTAAGGTGAGATGCAAATCCCAGGAGTTGTGGTTCAGGAAGGGTATCTGGTGGAAAAATATGCACCTCCATCTGCTATGGTGACCCCTGGTGAATAAGGGAACAGCCAAACTAAGCTTTTATTGGTCCAGAATTTCACAATTGGTTCCCTAGGAACTAATACATTCAGCTTTTTATTCAGCTATTTATGGCAGCTGTGGTACGGTAGAATGTGTTGTAAATACTGTCCAAACTCATTATCATGTCTCTCAAATAGTTCTTGGTTGAAACTGAAACCAAAGACCAAAATATTAAAGAGAGACACTATTCCATGATTGTGTCCTGGTTTTCTCCATCATGTAACCTAAAATATTGACCTCATTCTGAAATAAAAAATATAGAACACCAGTTATTTATGTTTTTTGGACACAGACTGGTCAACTCTTTTCCTGGTATCAGCCCAGTGGCAGCAGCAGCATTGTTTGTAAAATCCTCTTAGCTGACTGCAGGCAGCAGCGCTCCGGACCTTCCTAGCTCCTGGAAGAATGACACCGTGACTTACTCAGAACACGACACCATCCCTCAAAGTCATCACTGCAGCATATCCCTCTATGTACAGCCAGCTGTGTAATGAAAAGTGACAACACATTGTCATGCTTTTAATGTTTTTGGTCATGGGGGGATGGATAGGGCTCTGTATAAAAGTATTTGGATTGCACAGTGTCTGCTTTATCCTGTTTTTTTTCCCCACTGTATTTTTTTTTCTAAAGCTGTGCAAAAGAACAATAATTGAACCATATTTTTAATACATTTTACTCGAGTGCATTTAGTGTGCTCCACAGACTTGCTGTAAAATCAAACGTTAAATTGAGGGGTAAGAATTATGTTTTGTTGCAGTCGTTTTGATTTGGACAGTATGCAACGATGGCCACATCCGCTAAACCTCGTTGTACTAAGTCCCAAATTTTGTGTTGCAGCAGTATTTACCATCATATCTGGTATGGTTTTATTTACTGCTATGCTGGATACTATTCCCAGAGGGCCTCATAATCCTCTTACCATATGGGGGGCACAGAATATATTTTCTTGCTTCAAGTGTGGCTCCAGGCATAGCCTGAGGCTTATGGCAATTTTGGCTGCATCTTCCAAGTCCAGCCATAAACCTAGCCATACTCCCCCAGCCTCTGTCCAGTCTCCTGCCTCCTTTACCCCTGCGTCCATCAGCAAGCCCTGGATCCATTTTTAGCCTGCAGCATGGAACATGTTTGCTGGTAATACATCAGTAGGCATTATATCCTCAATAAGATCAGCCTCCACTGGGGAAAGCATAACCTTGGGAGTGACTTTGTGGCTACAACTATCCGTACTCTTCCAACTAGCCTGCTGTGAATCTTAACATGCTTTCACTCTAAGAAAAGACTCTAAGGAATGGGAACTGTTGGAAGTTTGTCAAACTTAAAAGCCCCATATTTACTCTTATTTGTGCTGTATATAGTCAACAACAACATGCATTTGACTCATTATGAAAGTCATCGTTTGGATTCTGAATCCTTCCTTTCTCATTTGGCAGCGCTGCTTCTGTTTGGGTTGTGCTGTGTGGAATGCCTAGCATACCAATTCCTCAGGGCCGTGACCTGATGATTAGAAGGTCAGTTCAGGTTGTATCACTTACACCCGAGAACACAAGCAGGCAAAGAACGGCATATCAGGTTTGATTTGTCGCTGGGTGTGTGCCGCATGCTGAATCATGGTCTGAATTAAGCAGGCAGGGGATCTTTAATTATGTTTTCCCCAAATAAATCTAAATTATTTGCAGGAAAGGCTGGTGGATTTATTTTCTGTCTAATTTTCAGACATCCAATTCAGGCAGGTTTAGTATTTTAATTTGCCTCCTATTTTACACTTAATTGAGACTGAAATATTGGTGTGTATTGGACCATGTAAATGTCTTGCAATGTTATCTGAAGTATGCATCCACTGTGTGTATGCGTATGTATACATAGACAAAGCTTGCAATGTGTCAAACCAGTGTGCAGTCCAATGACTCACGCTGCAACGGCACCAAAGCTTTTTTCCATTGGCATTGGCCAGATGTGCTGCTTTTTGACTCAGCCAACATCAGAATGCGTTTCCAAATCTACTGTGTAACTTCTGCAGTCGTTTGAGCCTTCTGTTTAGTTTCAATCCCACTGTTTACGTAGCCTGTGTTCGGGCCCATAATGTGGCAGGTTTCGGATGAAATGAATGGGAAAACACACATGGTGGTAACTAATCCCAGCGGCACCATCACATACTCACCACAAGCCACAGAGCCCCTCTCCATCCCCAGTTCCCACCCACTCTGGCTCCAGAACTGTTTCCATCCCTTGTGTCCCATCAGCGGCTGAACCCCCATCCTACTGGCCCATTAGTCTCTGTGCTGATGCAGCAGAGCCGTGATGGTCAGGCGGTATGGTAGATGAAAGACTGAATTATTTGCTTTGCAGCTGTTTTCTCCGTCTCCATCCGCTAGCCCGCAACCACCCTGTCTACAATTTCAGTTTACTTTAATTCTATCATTGCCGTTATTATCATTGAAGGCTAGGTGACAAAGCAAACGAAGAAACATACAGATTAGCAGTGAGTCTTAAAAGCTCAGAGGAAAGGAGGAGAAGAATGGTAGATTTGCCACTATAGCTCTTTACTCTCTGCTGTGTATTTGTCATTTTGTATGAGTACAAAGGTGTGGGTGCACATTTCTTTGGATGTGTGTGTGCCTGTGTCTGTGTGTGTGTGTGTGTGTGTGTGTGTGCCTGTGTGCCAGATAGCTGCCTGGCTGTGGGGTAAAGCTATTATTTTTCAGAGGATGGTATTTTATCTGAGATAATATGCTCAATAGACTGGGTTCTCCATTATTTATTGTTTCTCCACACTTATCAAATTTTTTTTCTAAAGTTGTTTGCTGAGCTTTCCATCTGCTATTCACACTCCCCCGCACTTTTACTTCCTCTGTCTTTCTTTCTCGTTCACTCGTAGCTATTTTCAACCCTGTGGAAAAGTTGTTGATTTTGGTAAAATCCCTGTAAGACACGATCATCAAAGACAGCTTAAACATTCAAAAGATTCTATTTTAGTGTTATAATAACTCTGTTTGATTGCACTACATTTTAATGACCATAATTCTGTGGGAGAGCGTGTTGTGTAAGCAGAGAACAGATGGCTCGGAGAGCCTATTTTAACAACCAAATGACTTGTTTTGTACACGAAGAGCTGACGAGGCACTCGAATTTTACTCAATTACAATTTTCCCCTAAATGGGTCTTTAACTTCATCCTTTTGCTTTCTCCCCCTCTCTCCACAGGCATCATCCACCAGATGAAGGGAGACTATGAGACTGCACTGAAACTCCACAAAACACACCTGGCCATTGCTCAGGAGCTGAATGACTATGCTGCTCAGGGCCGGGCTTATGGCAACATGGGTAATGCCTACAACGCCCTGGGAGCCTTTGACCAGGCTGTTCGCTACCACCGTCAGGAGCTGCAGATCTCCATGGAGGTCAACGACCGAGCCTCGCAGGCCTCCACCCATGGCAACCTGGCTGTGGCTTACCAAGCTCTGGGTGCTCACGACCGTGCTCTGCAGCATTATCAGAACCATCTCAACATAGCTCGTGAGCTCAGAGATGTCCAGAGTGAGGCACGGGCTCTGGGAAACCTCGGCAACTTCCATTGCTCTCGAGGAGAGTTTCCTCAGGCTGTGCCCTACTATGAGCAGTACCTCCGGTTGTCTCCTGACCTC
This sequence comes from Etia nguti, assembly GCA_015106755.1. NCBI lineage: Eukaryota > Metazoa > Chordata > Actinopteri > Cichliformes > Cichlidae > Etia > Etia nguti. Next base: position 19,464 of record VUQG01000397.1, read on the forward strand.
CAAGATATGGAGAGCGAAGGGAAAGTTTGTCACAATCTGGGTTATGCCCACTACTGCTTGGGCAACTACCAGGATGCTGTCAAGTACTATGAGCAGGACCTAGCTCTGGCCAAGGATCTGCATGACAAACTGAGTCAGGCCAAGGCATACTGTAACCTTGGTTTGGCTTTCAAGGCCCTAGGAGACTTCACTAAGGCAGAGGAGTGTCAGAAGTACCTGCTGTCTCTGGCCCAGTCCCTGAACAATGCACAGGCTCGCTTCAGAGCTCTGGGGAACCTGGGAGACATATTTGTTTGTAAAAAGGATGTGGCCGGGGCCATTCAGTTTTATGAGCAGCAACTGGCATTAGCTCACCAGGTGTGGCCCCACATAACACATATTGTTCTAGAACAATCCTTCATATTTAAATGAAAATGTTTATTTTGTTTATTTATTCATTTGTAATTATTCTGTTATGTCCTTTATGCCAATATAGTGAAATTCTTTCTTGTTTCAGGTTAAGGAGCGCAGGATGGAGGCCTGTGCGTATGCTGCCCTCGGGGCCACCTATAGACTTGTACAGAAATATGACAAAGCCTTGGGCTACCATACCCAGGAGCTGGAAGTGTACCAAGAGCTCGGTGATGTGTCAGGAGAGTGCAAAGCCCATGGTCATCTGGCAGCTGTCTATATGGCCCTTGGGAAGTACGCGATGGCTTTCAAGAGCTACGAAGAGCAGTTAGAACTCGGTCGGAGGCTGAAGGATCCTGTTGTGGAGGCACAGGTGTATGGAAATATGGGCATCACGAAAATGAATGTAGGGGTGATGGAAGAGGCTATTGGCTACCTTGAACAGCAGCTGGCCACTTTACAGCAGCTGAGTGGAAACGAAGCGGTAATGGATCGGGGCAGGGCCTATGGTAATCTGGGAGACTGTTACGAGGCTCTCGGAGACTTCGAGGAAGCCATCAAATACTATGACCAGTATCTGTCAGTGGCTCAGAGCCTCAACCGCATGCAGGACCAGGAGAAAGCCTATAGAGGCTTAGGCAATGGACACAGGTGAGTCTAGGAATTTGTTTCAAATGTACTTTTTTGATATTAGCAGAAACACTTTTTTTCAGCATTAATATCCTCTTGCTGTTACGGCAGCAGATACTTGCATCGGCTCAGTTTTAAGTACTAATGACAGTACTTTGCATATAATTTGTCTCCTTGCTCTCACAATTATGGACCACCATAGTTTAGAGACGCCTCGCTGTAGTGAACAGCACTTGGATGTGGCACTAGCCGTCTCAGTAGCAGCAGCCTAGCGGCCCTGGCCTTATCTGTATGCAAAGTGGCTTTGGCACACAGATGTCTGAAACGGAGGGAAGCACAGTTATTTCGAGACAACCTCTTACATCTTGTGTCTCTTCGCCGTTCTATTTCTCCTCATGCCTCAAAGAGCTGATAGCAACCTGGGAGACTACACTGCAAAATAAAACACGAGAGGGCTCGCCGAAATCCTCATTTCAGAGATGATTTTCTTCTTATTGTGCGTCATCAGCATGGCACGGCAGCAATCACACACAGCAGTATTAGCCATGCATGAGTTCAGAAGGGAATAATAGACATCACACATAAACCCCTCTCATCTTCCAGCAGCTCTTAGTCAAGCAAATACATTATCACACAAGATTAATTAAGCCAAAGGCTTTTATTCTTTTAATGCACCATTTGAACCAGCAGCCAGCAATTGTTGCTGTTCCTGAGAATGTGATAAAAAGTCTTTTTGAAGGCTGCGAAGGCGAATAAAATGTTCACATGGGATGATTTCCACTCTGTCAATACGTACTCGAGAGGATGGGAGCAGGTGGCCTATCTTACACGGTTAACCGTGTTCTCCTGCAAAATAGTCTGCACTTGAAATATCATGACATGCCTAAAATATTCCTCATATAGGAATACTTTCACACACTCTTAAGTCTGTTGACATCAGAAGCTTTCAGGACCAAAATGAAAGGCAAAAATCTATATTTCATTGACTCCAATACTGAAATTATCTGGCACTTTGCAAATGAAAGTCTTCCTGCAATGTGTGCTGCACATTGTGTTCTAATAGTTCTCTGTTAAGAGAATGTCTTTATGAATAAAGTATATAGTTTTCCCAAGATATGAGATAAAACAAAGTGCTATAAATAGAGTTTTGATTTTCAGCGTTGTGAACTTGAAAGGCATTTTGGGATTGTTTCAGCTTTAACTGAATCTGTCAGTGACATATTCTTCCAAATTTTCTTGTTAGGTTACATCACATATCTCACTTCTAATCTGCTTCACACTAACAATCGCTGTTTTTTGTCTTGATCTGCAGGGCTATGGGAAATTTACAACAGGCACTTGTGTGTTTTGAGAAACGGCTAGTGGTGTCTCATGAGTTGGGCGAGTGTGGAGGCAAGGCTCAGGCCTACGGTGAACTGGGCGCGCTCCACAGCCAACTGGGAAATTACGAGCAGGCCATCTCCTGTCTGGAGCGTCAGCTGGCCATCGCCCGTGACACCCAGGACAGACTACTGGAGGGTGACGCCAGTTGTGGTTTGGGGACTGTATATCAAGCCATGGGAGAGTACGAAACGGCCCTGCGGTGCCACCAAAGTGACCTGGAAATCGCAGAGGAAGCGGGCAGCACTACACGCCAGGCCCGCGCGTATGGCAACCTGGGCCTTACCTATGAGTCGCTAGGAAACTACGAGCGGGCGGTCGTGTTCCAAGAACAGCACCTAAGTGTGGCTGCTCAGACTAATGACTTGGCTGCCAAGACACTGGCCTATGGCAGCTTGGGGAGAACACACCATGCACTGCAAAACTACTCACAAGCTGTCATGTACCTGCAGGAAGGTGAGTGAGTCAGGGGGGAACAGGAGAGAGGATTGCCTTTGTTGCCTGAGCTGATAGGCTTAGAGTTTGTGAATTCATGAATAGGAAATGCAGAGCCTATTTGTTGCTAAGCCTTTGCCACATTTTTATTAGGCTGTGTGCATGTATATGTGTGTGTGTGTGTGTGATTCTGTGTGTGCTTATGTGTTATAAGTGCACTAGGGAATTTTGTGTGTGTATTATGCGTCTGTGTTGTCTTCTGAGCTGTATATGTATACCAGCATTTGTGTGTGTGTATGTCTATGCAAACCTATCAGAATGCATGCCAAGGCATTTTTCCCGTGCACCCCTAGCTGTTTTTCACACCTCTGTATCTACCTTCTCAGAGGGTTCTTTGCAGCAAGCTGCAAAAGAATCTTTTCACACCATAGCTGTCATACTCCTGCCTCTTAACGCTTCATTGTGCCCCACAGATTATGGCGAAATAAAAACCTGCAGCTTGGCCTCTCAGAAATTCATTATGTCAGTGGCAGCGCTCAAAGTGTTTGTTCCTGAGGATGTGATAAGTTGCATCTTTCATGGATGTGTTAGCTCACCGTCCACAGCGCCAGACTTGCCTGTGCCCACTGACAGGCACCACCCACCGTGTTACAACCCAGACCCTGTTTGAATCAATGAAGCCGAAGTTTGTGTAAGAGGACATTTGTATATTCCGTTCTGGAGCGAGTGGAATGCAGGGGAGCAAGAATAAATCTCCTCTATCTCTCCTTTGCCGGCTGTATTCGAGTTCGCTTTTTCTGCGGTGACCAATAAAACCTCTGCAGGGCTGCTTGTTGAGCTTTAATGGAAACAAAGGCGACAGGTCATTCTGTCTCCACCCCGTCCTCTTACTGTCCCCCGCACTGTCCTTGTATTGCTCCTTGGTCTGGCCGTGAAAAAGAACAGTGCTGCCTTGACAGCCAATTATTTCTGGCCAACCTGCCCAGACCAAAAAGTTGGCATGGTTTTTTTCCCATTTAGTTTTTCTGTTTTTTCTGCTTCCACTTCTAGTTTTTTTAATCTTCATGCTGCACTGCTTATGTTTTGTTTCTGTTTCCAAAAAAGATTAATTAGTAAGAGGGAAAAGGAAAAGCAGCTCCAAACTAGCAGATATTGTCGACAGCATGTGACCTCCAAACCACTGCTCGTGTATCTGTATGTGGCTGCGTGTCGGATGATTATACTTTGTTGTGCAGTACATTATACAAAGATAAGGCTGCCCGATAATAAGCTTTGGGGTTTTTTTTTCTTCGTCTTACACTGTGATATTACAGAGCATTGTGTAGGACTTTCTAAATGTTAAACAAAGAATCATTACACACCGAGATGCTCTTTCCAACGATTGATGCAATCAATAGTGTCATTAAATCAATGCAGTCATTGTAGCGACTAATGGAGATATTCCACGCTTGACTTATAGAATCGCTTATTAAGCAAACTAAAGGGATAACAATATTAACCTTCAAGGGCAGTTATTTGTTGGAAATGTACTAGAAGCCTCTTGTGTTTACATCATTTAATTTGCAAGGGTATTTGTATGTATTCTGCACAAAACATTTTATAAGCTACACTCTAATTAATAATATTTGTGGTGAATGTGGGATGCAAAATGTTTATAGGAAGACAAAATCACATAAAAAAACTCATCTTTGATCAAGATGGGGTCTTGATCAAAGGTCAGAGACGCAACTAAACATCAGATAAGCATTTTAGTTTGGCCTTCACAGTGTAAAGCGAGTTTTGTAACACATATAAATTCTTTCTAGGACAGGACCGACTTAGGAATTCTCTTAAAACGTGTTCATGTTGTTAGGCTGTTGAGGGCTTGTCAAGAAGCATTTAAAACTAAATAGAGCTGGATGATATGGATCTCTGCACAACTCTGGACCAGTTATCATCATGTGCGGACCTTCTCACATTTTTGGTGCTAATATTTTTATGCTATTAATATTAAATGCTGGTTGCATTTAGTTGTGCTGAGTGTTGAGCTGGTGGCATAAGGAGCTACAGATATTCTTTATTTTAGTTTTAGTCTTCGTATTGTTCTACTTGGGCTTAAAATCTTTCAAATTAACTACAAATATCTGAGTAAATGTCACAATAAAGCCCAGCTTTGTTTTCTATAAATTATAAATTATTATAAATTACACAAAGACCAATACTCTTTTAATTATTAGCATTTCTTATGTCATACATTGTATGAGAAAATGTTGGTTGTTTATAAACACCAAACTACAGAATGATATATACATGTAAAAATCTAATATATAATTATTGGTCTTCGTTGCAAGCTACATAGAAACCTGTTCAGACAAAGAAAACAGACAAAGAAAACCTAACCTGTTAACCTTGGGTTTGATGTTTATATAAAACACTGTCATTTTGGTGTGGTAGGTGATAATCACCAAAACATGTACACTGTTATATTTATATTTTGATGGGCAGTGTACATGTACTGATTTCTTTTGATCAATAATTTAAGATCCCATTTGTAATACACGTTGTATCCTACTGGATTCACATCTTGGCTGTTGATCTAAATTTCCTCGCAGTCTTATTATTTAATCTCAAACTGGTATCTTCATAGTAATTGATTTGTATTTTAAATAAATGCCTATATATTTACATCGATCAGGCGTAACATTATGAGCACCTGCCTAATATTGTTTTGGCCCCCCTTTTGCTGCCCAAACAGCCCTGATCTATCAAGGCATCGACTCCTGTAGACCTCTATGCCCCTCTATCTATATGCAACAAACTACGGTGTACTATGTATTCTGACACCTTTTTGTCAGAACCAGCATTAAATTTTTTAGCATTTGAACTACAATATCTCATCTGTGGGACCCGATTACACAGAGCACCGTTCGGTCCTGATCTTTATCACTGAGCCTTGGTCGCCGTGACCCTGCCACTGGTTCGCCACTGTTCATTCCTTCGCCCACTTTTGATAGATACTGACCACTGCAGGCCAGGAGCATCCCATAAGAGGTGCAGTTTTGGAGATGCTGTGATCCACTGGTCTACCCATCAGAGTTTGGCCCCTGTTAAACTAATTCAAATCCCATTTTTCCATTTTTCCTGCTTCTAACACATCAACTTTGAAGACAAAATTCTTACTTGTTCCCTTAAATATCCCATCCACTAACAGGTGATGATCGCATGTGAGATGATGTTGGTGCAACGTTTCACTCAGATTGGCCCACCCCTAATGAGGAGATATGGTGCAAACAGACATATATAGCAATAGTCTGAAGTAATTATTTATTCATGCAGAATACATACAGAGTGTATGTGCTGTCAGTATTGTAACTATTGTCTTTCTTCTCTCCAAAATGTGCTTGTGGTACACCTAAGCATGATTTATGCCCTGTCCTAGCAGCATATCGGTGCGTTGGATATATCTTCAGCAATCCCTCCCTGCAAATCTTTGCGGCATCTGATTGGAGATTTCTGTACCTGACATTCACAAATAACTCCATGGCACTGGCCAGCTGCGCTGAGATGAGAGAGAATTGAGGCTCTGGACCCTCTCTTTCTACTTCTCCTTTTTCATCCAGTACTCAACTACTCTTTGCAGTTTTTATTTGTACAATATAGTGCAACACTATCAGTGCAGTGTCCCTGGGGGAGATTGCCTGAAAAAGTGTGCTTAATCTCAAATTTTTTAATAATATCACACATACTGTCCACCGTTCCACATGCGGCCATGATCAAAGGGCCTTTTTTTGTGTGTTTGTCACATGCATGCATGTCGGGATGTTTATTTGCAGCACAGTGCACTTGCAGCTATGCAGTGCGTGAGATGTGAATGTGGAGTCTGCATGTAAAGCTAGTCTGAAGGCAGAGGTGCGTGGGCCTCAGGGGCTGCAGAGGATCTCTCACCCAGCTGTCAAGCAGCCTTTAAAGTGTTCTCTAGTTGCTCTTCAGGGTGCAGCCAGCCACGGCCACATCCTCATGTCAGCCGCTGCTACGTGCCTGTGCCTGCGGGGTGCACCAAAGGCACGCACGGTGACAGTGACAGACACTGAATGATACAGAGCGCGAGAACAGAGGGAATGAGAGAGTTAGGGAGGGAAGGAGACGCAGAGAGGAAGAAAGAGGATGGCAGCAGAGTGGAGGGAAAAGACAGAGATCGGCGTGAGTCATAATTCACATGTATTATTTCACTGTCAGCTGGAGAATAAAGAAAACATAGGTTGGTTGACATTCAGGTTTGATCATAAAAAAAAAACTATCACAGAGCGGCTCAGAGAAAGAAAGGTATGTGTGCGTGCACATTTGTGTGTGTGTGTGTGTGAGTGGGGGGGACATGAAAGACTCAGAGCTGGAGTTGAGATGAGTGAGGGGTGAGGCTGTCAGAGAATGAAAAGGATAATTTAGATCTGTTTCCTCTCTCTTGCTTCAGTGCCTAATGAGCCCTAAGCAGTGCCGAGTCCCTGCAAGCACTGCCACCACAGTGAAGATGAAACAGGTAGAGAGTTTGGGGGGGGGGGGCCCGG
>VUQG01000398.1:0-14894 GCA_015106755.1 Etia nguti
AACTTCCAGACCAAAGCCAAAATTTCCTTTCATGTACAATAGTAAATGGAACAATGCTGCCATCTACTGGGCAAAACTTAATAAGCAGTATTTCTTAAACAGAATTAGCTTCCAGCTCAACCAAATACATGTTTCAAAATACACATACCTGCAATAACATGGGACATGAATAACCATGGGTTTCCAGCAACAGGCTTCCGCCCAAACTATCAAGAGAAGTTTCAAATTATTAGACACGACAGTCTCCTCTAGCTGTTAGCCGCTAGCTCAGCATGCCTTTTTTTTCCTACCGTCTAACCCATTAATTTCAAAACAAGATCATAAAACCGAAATCTACACAGATGCTACTGTATGGGCATTTCTTTCTGTTAATGCACTGTCATGTTAGCCTCAAAGATCTTCAAATATGTTTTTAACTTATATTCAGTCTGGGTGGACAGGGGAAGAACTTACCATGGCAAAAGCTTCATTGCTACTACCAGTGGCAGGCTTCCGCTGTGGATTTTCAAAATAAAAGTTTCACAACCAAATCTTTCAAAATAAACCCATGGTTGCGATCCCAAGTTTAACAAGAATTTAACCATAACAAAACCATGTTAATTCTTTTACATCGTTACACATGGCCTCAGCTTACTTGTCTTACCCATTAATCTCGCTTCCTGGTACAACTCTGAAGTCTAGACTCTCTTTGACTCATTTTCAGCATACCCCTGGTTTGTGCAGCAAACAGAGGGGTGGTCATGAGTTTCTTAAAAGTTTCTCTATAAAAAACCAGTAATGATTTTCTTTATTGCTCAATCTGTGTCTGGCTAGCTTAGCAAAGCATGTCCCATTTGCCACTTGAGGTCACTGCCCCCAACCAAGTAATAGAACATCACATCACCCCTCATAAAATCAGTCTAGCTAGCTGTTTCCCCACATTTCAGCCCTTAAAGGTTGCCTGCAAACTTTAAGGATCCTAAATGTTTATGCTAAGTTAGCTAAATCAGAGAGAGTCATATAAATCTTTGCACCTATTCCTTTAAAGTACAACACTGAAAGCAAAACATCTATGTAGTTATTTGTGCTTACAAGCTTTGTGGGAATTACTGCAAATGTGCTCCTAGCTGACATTGCTTTGTTAATATTTGTGAGCCTGTGAGTTTAAATTTACGTGTAAAGTGTATACTTCTTCAGGTTTTATCTTTTAAACTGGGAAATGCAGTATGCAGTGAAAGTCTCCTGCAGTTACCTATTCACCGCAATCTCTGACATTTATTTTTGCATTGTCATTTATTTATTGGTATGTGTGATTTTTGCTTGTTTGGGGCCTTAAAGATTAACCCGGAGAGTGAACGAGTAAATAGTAAATAAGTGAATTAATATGATAACAGGCCAAGAATATAGTAGAGATGTCACATAGCTTTGTGAATTTTGTATATGTTAGAAAGCAACCTAGCTCAGGGTTGTGTGAATCATGGGACCTTGGTCTGCCTTAGTCATTGGTTGTGACCCGAGGTAAGAAGCTTTAGGTAATTCTAGTCAGTTCCAGCACCACACACATTATGCTATTAATGGTTTCCATCTGCTTAGTGTGATGGCAGTCAAGTTTATATGGACATCTGCATGCATTTTGCATCAGTTATACTGAATGGGTACCTGGCAAAATAGGCATACTGTATGTATGTACTACTATTGGCCAAGAGAAAATGAAATAAAGCATATCACAAGCTGGACAATTTTATGTTATTTTGTTTTGGATACTTGAGTGTATGAATTGTATATATATTTTTTTTTTTTTAAAAAGGAAGAGTACATTAGCTGCTGGCATGTATGTACATGAGGACGATGTCTCTTTAAACCTGCACCTGTTACAAACATCAAAGAAAGAAGCATCACTTGACATCTCTGTTTAGTTTCGATGCTTGCCCCTAGGTATTTTTAGGCTCACTCAGAAGAGCCCTGCGTTCTGTGTTATGTAAAGACCTTAGCATCAAACTGAGAAGAAGCAGCAATACAAACTGGATTGTGTGTTTGCAGTCATGCCAGTGGGCATAGGGAATGTGAGCATGTGTATTTAAAAAAATATGAAAATACGTCCAAAAAAATCCTGAAACAATAACACAAACAACACTCCATCTCCAATCTTTAATGGTTGCCCAAACCGTGGTTTCTGCAATTCTCCTTGCTAATTAATGTATTTAGCTGTTTTCAGATGATTCCACTGGTAAGTATTTACAATACTTAATATATTATTTTGTCAGCACCCATTAGGATTTTTCAGTCTTCCTTTAAATGGGCTTTTTAAATAAAGACAGGCCCCAGTGTATCCAGGCTGGGTTATAAATCACTGAAAAATAACCAAAACAATAACGAAGAAATGTCAAATAGTGCATATGATGCAGCCCATTTAAATGGACACTGTGTTTTTGTTTGTTTGTTTTGTTTAAATATATATGAACAATTAGCCTACAGTACCTTCATACCTTTTGCCACACTCCCCCATTACTCCTGTACCTACTGGTTTGTGAAGCAACCAATAAAACTGGATATGGAGGTTGGAGGGACTTTGTTTGATACAGCAGATCGAAAAAAATACCCCAAAAACTTATGGAAGCAAAATACTTCTTAGGACTTTTGACACAGGTGAAGGAATGTTTAATTTGGGTTTTCCAAAGCAAGAACCAGTAGATACATGTGTAACCTCAGAGAAGCAAATGTGATTGTGTCAAACTAATGAAATTATAGTTTGTGCCATGCATCCTGCAAGGGTTTAGTGTATATATACAACATAGCAATTTACAGTATCTTTAGAGTCACAGTACAGACTCTGGTGAGAATTCTTGTAAAGAAACAAGCTTTGACCCTGCATGAAAGTCAATATAGCTAGACTGGTCATCTAAAGTGGGCGATTAAAACTCAACGATTTTCTGCATTGAGACAAATCGATGACCAAACACCAGTCTGCATGTGTATTTATATTGCAAGCTGTGGCCCATTTGTTCTGGATGTTAGACCCTCCAGTAGCTCCACCTTCCTTCTCTGCTAGACTGTTAGCTATAGGGAGCTAGCTGAGAGTAAACTGCTTGTCAATGATAAGTGAAATAACAAGATCAGAGCAGAGCTCCTTAAGGCCTCTTATCTCCCTCTCAACAGCCAGGCTTGCTAAAGCATCGTAATCTCTCTCCCCCACACTGTGGTGGTTTGATGTTTGCCTCATCTGTAGTGAACATGGAGGGGCTTGAAGGAGAGTGGTTCAGATCGATGGACATTGATGTAGGCCCATTACTTGAGCTGGTTGACTTCCTTCCTGCCTAAACAGCCCTGCAATCATTGGTTCAAAATCCCAAAAGATTGGCTTCTCACTTATCTGGACTGCAAAGTCTGAGTATGCGAGGATATTTTAAACATGTCTGTACGGGAAGTTAACTTTAACTTAAAGCTAAAACATGGCTGTGTAAATATAGAATTCCAGGCAGGTGCTGGAACTCTATAAAGGGAGAAGGCAGCACAGAAGCAGTGAAGCGAACGTGTTTGAGCTTCTTGAGTTTGTTTGGCTATTTGGACCAATGAGTTAGTTTATTGCATTTATTTGTAAATTAACTACTTTACCATCAACCAGTTTAAATGATATAAATCCCACTAGTGTCAAGTGGCGAAGGAATAGCAGTTATCTATGCTCTATCCTTTGTTCTCAGGGTATATATGTTCAATATTATGGTAACGCGCATCCTTTTATCGTGCCTGGCTTTCTATCGCATGGCTAAATGAGTTGCTACTTGGGTTCCTCACCTCTTTTTCCTTAATTAATGACAGCTCATTAACATGGTTGGTCAGTTGGGTAATGTAACATCTTAGGAAGAGAACCAACATAGGAATGAGCCTGCAGTTACTGCTAAACATGCTGAGCAGGACTTCTGTGTGTAGTGGTTTCTTTCTTTTTGTGTCATTGTGATTAGATTCTAATTAGATATTCTAGATTTAATTTTTAAAAAAGCTAAAAGGAAAAAGTGATAAAAAAGCAGGAATAGCAGCAAGGCCTCTTCCCAGCTAGCATGTAACAGTTTGTTAAAAAATGGATATGGAGAAAAGGATAGTGGTCTCAAATCAGTCTTGACTATGTTGCTCCTGTGCTTTAGGTTTGTGGGGCAGTGTTACTACAGTAAGACTGTAGTGATGCAGAGATACTGGATTCAATAAACATTTACTGTCTGCCTTTGTGTTACTTTAAGGCACTTTAGATAAAAGCTTTCACCAAACAATACAGTATATATTATAGATAGACTTGAGCTAGCTTTGTTGTAAGTGCATCATTTTTTGTCCCTGTGTTTTCTGACTGTTTTGCGACTAGAGTTAGCATGAGTTGTGTTCTTATACTAATGCCTATAAACATAACCCTAATTTTATTCTGGATCTAATTACACAGCCTGAGCAGTGATGCCAGGATTTCATGCTTGCATCAAAATTTAATTATGAACTATTCATAGCATTAACACTGTAAAAAGTGACCTGAATAGCAAATTAAAAAAGAAGAAGAAGAAGAAGAAGAAAAAGCTGTTGTATCATAGTGGCAGGATTAAATACTTCTCCTCCCCCTGGTCTTAATCTCAGGAGGATACAGCTCTTTGTTGACATAGGGTGGCACGTGTCGGGCATAATTTAATTACACCCAAAAATCAAAGTGAAGAAGTCCTTTTTTCTCCTTAGATCAAGAAATTGTGGGATTTTTTCTCACAGATTACTAACTTTACTAATGCCTAAGAAATAAACATTAAAAGGGAATTGCTAAATCAAATACTGAAATAGGAGCTTCTCAGAAATGAATATGCTTTTCCTCTCATTCTCCACAGCTTTTGCCATATTTGCAGTCCAACTTGACGGGATTTAAGCAGCTGGAAATTCTTAATTTCAGGAATGGAAGTGTTGTGGTAAACAGCAGGATGAAACTGGACAAGCCCGTACCTTATAATGTCACAGAAGCAGTGCACTGCGTGCTTGAAGACTTCTGTAATGCAGCTTCCAAAAGGCTTGATATTGAAATTGACAGTCGCTCCTTGGAAATAGAACCAGGTGAGATGTTCTTGCTTGTCCACTGCTCTGATTTGTTTCTTGTACTGAACAAACTGAACTTAAAGGTTTTTTTTTTCAGGTTATTTAATAGAAAATAAAATGTTGTACTGATAAGTATACATTGATTAGTGTATACTTATCAGTATCAATTATGTGTTCTCACAAACTGATGTATTCCATGACAGAGGTGGGGGCTAGTTTGTGGAAGCTGTTGTGTTGCCATCTTGAATACAGTGGCTGTTCCGCCTAATTGCATGTTACAGTATGTATGTGGCTAGAGACTGGCTTATATATATAGTGTACCTTAAAAGCTGATTTTAATTTAAAGATCACAAACAGCTCTTTCAAACTATATACGACCATTTAACATCTGTACATGTGTATTTCCATCCTCTCTTTATCATTATGTGTTACTCCTCCACCACTGCTCAAACTCTTTCCCATCCTCAAGTCTCACCTCCTGAAATGAAGTCAGAGCTAAAACACATGAAAATATGCATAAACTTGTTTATTTATTTCTGACATTCTTGCAATTAATCATTGTAATACAACCTTCCTGTCTCCAGACAGCTGACATAAAGCTAGCTAAACAACAAGAGTTGGTTATAAGCTAACGTTACGCTAGCTAATGTTAGGCTCAACTGTCCTAAAAATCACACTCTCCCTCTGAAAAACAGTTTGATTACATCTCATATCATATGACAGTTTATTCACTAAATGTTTGAGTCCAACAATGTGAAAGCTGAGCTAAACAGCTGACAGTCCAGAGTTGTTAGTATCATGCACTTGAATTGGGAGGGGTAAGAAAACAGAATTCAGCTGATTCCAATGTGACATCTACTGATATCTAGTGGCAAGATTTTACACACTACCTTTAATTTTGTGTGTCTCCAAGCAAAAGCGAGATCACAGTTCGTTCCCATGTTGTGTGAATAAAATATGCAGGCAATGCATAGAGAACAAAAATCCTTAGTCTGCACATGTGAGTTATGCTTGTCCATGTCACAAGGTCGGAGTTCGTGTTGACAGCTTATCTGCTGTCTGCTCATGGACTGTAACAAAGGTGTTGCGTATTGTGAGTTCATGATCGCGTGGAGCACATATTAAAAGCACACGATACAGAAAGCAAGCACCTCTTGTCATATCAGTCAGCATGCCTTCTTATTTCCCCTCTGAATCTGCAAACACGGAACGACTGCATTAATGCTAGTGAACACTCACCCCTCTGGTCTATATTTCTTTCACCTCTCTCTCTCTCTCTCTCCTGCTTCCGATGGCTTTAGCTGACCAGGCAGATCCCTGCAAGTTCCTGGCCTGCAATGAGTTTTCACGCTGTGTGATAAACAGTTGGACCAACGAGGCAGAGTGTCTGTGCGACCCGGGCTACAGCACAGTGGACGGGTTGCCTTGTCAGAGCACTTGCACACTGCAGCCAAACTACTGCCTGAATGGAGGCCTGTGTGAAATAATCCCAGGCCATGGAGCAACCTGCAGGTACACACAAGCTGATAAATGAAAGGAAGCACAAACAAAATGACCTTAAAGTTTATACTAGGTCCTTATTTATTTATTTATTTATTTATTTTAACTGTGTTTGCATTTGATCACTGATGTCACTTTCATAGCCTTGAAGATGGAAATCCACCATTTTTGGTTTTATGTTTCATTTGATTTTGTTTTCTTTTTATCTTTATCCTGAATTGTAAGGCTGATGTAAACGTGCTGCTTTGTAGTGTATTCAAGGACATCCATCTCCTGAGAGCTGCTTGCTGAAAAATGTTGAATTCTACAATTGTGTTTAACACAATTTAAAGAGATGGATCTGGAGCCAGTGCAGTAGAGATGAAAATGTGTATTTGTTAATAACAATTATTATTATAGTTAAGCATCCAACTCTTAAAGGCTTTTTTAATTGTTTACAAGTTTATCTTCAAATTGGGATATTAACATACAGAATGGCATAATGCAAGGATCATTCAGTCCTTTATCAAGACTATCAAGTGTATTTTAAATAGAAAGCTTAGAATTTTTTATGTTTATGCAAATCTATACATATGCCATGAGGTATTTATTGAGACACAGGAACCTGAAAGCAATAGTGAGCTCTTTTGCACACGTCTCAGGAAAAAGAAAGCAAATTTTTCATTTTCTGCTATGAAAAATGTCATTACCTTCAAAGGGTGTTTCTTTCTAACTTCCATTTAGGTCTGCCAATCTGGACAGCGACACAATTTTCATAATATCAGCTCTGTATTTCACAGAAATAGATTTGAAATTAAAATGGCACATATTTCATTTAAGTACAGAATTTCTTTAACCCCAGGGTTTGAAAAAAATATATCTTTTGAAAGTTTTTGCAGCTTTTTAGACGGTATTGTGAAAAGTGTATTAACAATCCTTTGCAGAGAATTACTGTCAGAAGTTAGGAACTAATAGACATCACTCAGCCATTTCAGAATATTCGACTTCTTTACCTTCAAAAACTCCTGGTTTGCATTCACAGTGTGTTTTAGGCCACTGTAATGTCAAGTTCCATGCAATGAAAAATGCTGCATTTGGCAGAATCAGAGTAGAAAAAACAGCTTTTTTTAAGGTTCTCCTGTCGCTTCGTCAGTAAACAGTGACTGAGTCCCACTGGAATGCATGGCCATGCATGTTTCGCAGGTGCTGTACCTCATTAACCAATCTGGTCTGTTTCCGTCATTCTGTTACACGTTGATCTGAATTCCATCTGTCATCTGGCTTTTTTCGATGTTTTTGAAAGGCTATTCACTATGCAAAAATAGCCTTTCTATTCTTGAGGCTGATGAATGGTTTTCACTATATGGCGAAGCTCTAATAAAGTCTTGCCTTTGTGGAAGACTTGTTTAATGACATGCCCATCCGCTGGAGAGTGTTTTTGACTTGGGGTGAGGTTGTTAAGGGGTTTTCTTTACCAAGTGATCATCCAACACAGTTATCTTGCTTGGCCTTCCGGGCCTTTTTAATTGGCCAAGCTCAACAGTGTGCTCTTTTTGTTCTCAGAACGTACCAAAGCATTGATTTGGACATTTTTATATTCCTGCCCACTCTCTTGTTTCTAGTACTTGTTTTGTTTTTTGCAACCAATGCGAGGCATGTATCACTTGAATCGAAAGCTCTTTCAACCCCACATTTTGGGTTCGCAGTAACAGCTTCCAAGTGGAACATCACAGATTTTTGTTTTTCTGCTCAACTGATAATGAAATAAGAAAGGCCATATTTGGCCATAACAGTTCCCAGTTATTATATATTAGGATTGTATTATAATGTTCTCCATAACTGCATGCATTTTTCTCATCTCTTTTAGATGCCCCATGGGTAAATATTGGCACTATCATGGGGAACGCTGCAATGAGCTGGTGTCAATGCCGGTAGACCCGTCACTAATTGTAACCTGCCTTGTGGGAAGTCTCTGCCTTGTTTGCGCCGTCCTTGGCGTTTTAATATTCATCAACAAGAAATGTATAAAAACCAGAAAGGCTGTAACATTGGTGTAAGTATGAGCTCCGTTTTCTGTAGTTTGTTTTTGTGTACGTGACCATTTTGTCGTTTTTTATGGGATAGCCTACTGTTTCAAAAGCATTCATAATCTCCTTTACATTGTAGGCAGACTCTTGCCCCTTATGCCTTTGAGAATACTTTGAGGGAGAACCCAGTATTTGAGAATGACGATGGTGTCTTAACTCACATGTCCACACTACCATGCCCGTCAAGTTCTGCTTCCTCCCAGTCCCAACACTCTGAGCGAGAACATTTTGCCTCCATTGAAAATATACATCTGAGTATCGAGGTACACTGTGCTGCATTGCACAGAAGACTAAACCAACTAAACTACTAACCTCAGCTCTTCGGCTACTAATAACTAAAATATTCCAACTGATTCTGTTCTAACAAATACATTATTATTTTTTAACTTAGAGCAAAGTTTGGGTTGATCTCTATCCTTCCATGCATTTAGTCTAGGCTGACATTTCATTTGTATTTAAAATTGCTCTGATTTATCTTAAAAATATCTGCCACAGACTGGCAATCTGCTCAGGGTGTAGCCACCATGTCAACCCATGACAGCTGGGATAGGCTCCGTGACCCTCAATTGGATGAGCAGAAGAAAATGGATTGAATGGTGGATCAATTACACTACAATGTCAAAACTATACTGCAGATTAAATCATTCACTGGGACTGAACATCCTCTGGTATATTCAGTAGACACTCAAAGGCTTTTATCGACAAAATGAAAGAGTTAACCGCATGATCTGCAACAAAAACCCAACCGCTGTGTGTAGTTTTAACAGCGAACTGTGTGCTGATTGCTGTAGGCACAATCTCCTGGAGTAGACCCTTGAATAGTTAAGTGTTTGCTTTCATTTGCATTTTATATGTTTATCCTGCTCAAGTGCCTTTGTTTTAATAATACATTATTGAAGCGCACTGTAAATACGGGGCTTTTCTACTGCCTGCCTCCACAGATCCCCAGACAACTCTACACAACAAGATCAGAAAGATTAGTCTCAGAAATGGTGGACTTTCATCACTGTATACCACACAATGAGGTAAGGAGTATAAATGTACAATGTAAAATTGAGGTGTTGTAAGATGTACAATACATTTAAAGTTATATGCATTGATATTACAATTTAGGTGTTCAATAAGATTTAAAAAATAAGAAAATTTAATAACTTTAAACCATAAATATTTTACAGCTATATGACATTTGCAAAAGGTAAACCATCCGAGCAAACAACTGTTTGAATGATTATTTTTTTTCACTCACAAACCAAATCACGGTTGACATTTGTGCAATTATCGTATTAACGCCTTCAAAATAAATTCTAGAGAACGTTAACCTCTAATGAGTAGTTTTAAAATAAAATTGTGTCGACACAATTCTGCCTTTTATCATGTACCTTATGATTTAAGCAGTGCAAGCAAGTTGTAGATGCAGTTTCAAAGGGCATTTTGTCATGTATAATTCCACCTGAAATGAGTCAGTTTTTATTCTTCCTCTTGTCTGTTCCAGACGTGGCGACTGTCAAATGAATACAGAACGTGTCATGTTTTAAGGGCATCGGATAATGAATGTTTCGAAGTTACAGTTCTCTGATGACTCCTCGTTCGTTTGAAGATCTGTCATCGCACTGACACGGTGCGAAACAGGAGGGAGAGAAAAGAACTGATGTCGCTGTCTAACTGTATATGGGTGGCATGTACAGATGCAGATACCGTAAAGCAGTGATCGAGTTTAATTGTTCATAGTGATGAAAGTGTCTTGTTAGACAGAGAGCTATGGTTATTGCGGTGCACTTAGGTTGTGTTCAAGTGGAACCTAATATTTATTTTATATATTGAATGGTAGGAACATTTCCTGTATACCCTTGACAAAGGTTTTTCTTTCCTCACAATGAGGTATTTATTATTTACATAAATACAAGGTGTTTACCACCACCTTGTTTACACAAGGTGGTATCTTTTGTTTAGACTTTATGATATTGTTTACTGCAATGCCATCCTTTAACGTTACTGTGTTCCAAAAAGAGACTGAATGCATAAAAGTATTTGGTTATACTGCGTTATTCCTAAAAATACTGTGTGGAGTCTGTACCATTTACAATTTTTAACCACTAATCATTTGTCCATTAATACCAGGACATTTGTTTTTGCACATTCTACATTTAAAACAAAAGAATAAAAAGTTTTTGAATTAACAAAAACATTTTTCTTTGTTTTGGCAGCTCAGAGTGTGTAAGGTCTGTGTAATTTAATCATATGTAAAGAACGAATAAAGAATGAGTTTAAAGCCTGAATGCAACGAAGTTGGTTTTTGAAATAAAATCAAGATTATTGTGTTGATGAGTCCTAAATGCACCATACAGTCAATTCACATGTACTAGGATGCATTGCTTTATGTTGATATTAATTAAATATAATATAAAAAACATGCATACTGTGTAAAAGTCTTGAGCCAAACCTTATTTCTTTTTCCAAGGACCCAGAATTTCTTATAATTTTTCTTTTTTTAGTAGTTTTCAGCAATTTTTCTCCAGGTTTTCTGAAGCTTTCTATGTCAGTTGGCTGTTTTTCAAGGGGTGAACCACTGTTGCATCTACACATAACAGAGAATTTTTTAAAACCAATTTTAAAAAAGACCCATTGCTACTAGCAAACCTTTTGCAAAAACCAATTTGTTCCAGTTTCTTTAGTTGAATCTATTAAAATGCAAAAAATATAATTTTCCGAGTAACAAGATGATTCCCACAGGACTATTGCTCAAAAACTAGGCATATATAAGCATGGTGTGCAGTGTGTCTGCACAAAAATAAAAAATTCCAGGAAACTGTACATGGTCATGGTCATGCTCTTGAGAAGCATGAAAAAGCCAGCAAAGACCTGACACAGGACTTGAGGGATGCATCTGGCTATGCAGTGGGTCTGTTTACTGTTTGCAGAAACATCATCAGAAATGGCCTACGTGGAAGGGTGGCTGTCATGAAGCTATTCTTAAGAAAGGGAAACAGGGAGAAAAAGCTAGGGTGTGTCAAATTATACAAGAACTAGACTGAGAGCCAGTGGCAAGAGGTCTTTTGGAGCGATGATTCCAAGTTTGAAATTTTTTCTTTTTTAAATTGTAGTCAACATTTATTGAGGAGGTCAGGAGCGAGGTGCCAAAGTGAGTTTCTACAGCCATCTGTAAAAGATGATGGAGCCTCTGTCATGGTTAGGGGGAACAAAAGCCTGCTAACATCCAAAGCAGAGCTTTAAACATCCTTCAAGAATCCCGGAGAACCGTTCCTGACGAAGTTAGGAGAAAGCTGCCTAAGAGATTTCTGGCTGTGTTAAAGAATAAAGGTAGTCATACCAAATATTCACTTTCAAGCTCATTAGAATTGTACAAATGCTGCTTTTGCCTTGTATAATGTATTTCTATATATGTTTGCACATGCTTTAATAAATCAGTGCACCTATTTCATATTTTATAGCAAAATAAGGGATGAGCCAAGGCCAAAGTCCATTGAAACAGCCTAAGATCCTTGAGTTTTAATCCTGTTGATCACGTAATTGGACTCACGAGCATCAGCTCGGTGACATCTGCAGCGTGTTAGCATTTGTTGTTTAATTAACCTACATGCTAATCCTATTATCAGGAATTATCATCAGAATGTCAGATCCATTTACTGAGCACTGACCATTAACAGCTTGTTTGTGAATATTTGTGAATTAATTCATGATTTTTTAACTGTGTAGAATAACTTCAAAAGAAAAAACCAGTCCAGGAATATATTTATTTTCTACAATCTTCCAGTTTCAAGGCCAACGTACAAGAGAAAAACCAAAGAAAAACACTTAAGAGTGATTCAGTAGTTACATTACTCTTGACTACAACATTTTAAACAAAGATGGACCGTTGAATAAGATGACTGAAACTTTCCTGGCCTAAAAAACTGAGGAGTCAAGTAATCAACTTAAGACTACATAAACACACATAGCACACACACACACGCACACACACAAATGACTGTCTGTAAAACAACCCCCAACCCAGAAAACTGCAAACATGAAAACAATTCCCTCTCAGATAACAAATGAGCAACAGTACAAAAGAAGTTTTCTTTTTTCATGAAATTCCGTTGAGTTGTCAGAGCTCGTTAATGAATAATTAAATCAACTTATTGTTATTCTGCCAGAAAAATATATCCTACTTCATTAGGCTGTGTTGTGAGCAGTTGTGAGGATGACTTATTACAGTCTTCTATATTTGACCTGTGATATTTCACATTATTACATTAGATGTACATAATCTATACAAAGTGAATTTAATTTGAGTCTTGGTTGTATGGCCTTGTATTCATGATTGTCACCTTTAAGTACTTTAGGCAAATCTGACAAATAAATGTGGTATTTTTCATTACTGTCATCTCATACTAGTGCATGGGCAATTATTCATAGCCACATCACAGATATTTATAGACACTAAATGGCAATTATGGTTGTAATATTCAGAAAACTCATAAAGACTTAGAAGACAGTTATAGACCCTTAAAAGCATGTCTGCTGAGGTTTTCATGATTCTGTCTAATATATTGTTGCTTTTGCAGACCATTGAGGTTTCAGGTTTATAGCTAAAAAGGCTATGCACCAATTAAGGCTTCTGTGATGTAATGATATTGCAATATAAGGCCTCATGGTCGGATATTCCATTCAAACATTGATTGAGAAAACCCCCCAACAAGTCGTTACGCTACATCACCGACATGTTCTACCCCAAGCTGTAAAGAATTGTTAAAAATCTAAAAATAATCAACATAAAGTAAATCATAAAGAACATGACTCGTTGCCTACAGAAAGAGTGTGTATAGGGCATCTTTGTCTGACTGTGCATCTTTTATATTTGTCTGTGTATATAGTGTTGTGTTGTGTCTCAAGGCGTAGACCAAACTCTTGACTTTTCCCTTATCTTGTGTGTTGTGGTTCACTTGAGGAGGTTCTGAAGCATGGCGGTAGCGTATGTTGGGCGGGCCTGCTTGTTCTCAATGGCTTTCTTCAAGTACTGAATTCCATCACAGCGTTCCCAGATTTCTTCAAACTGCCTGGGCAGGATCTCCGCCCCTCTCTTCCGGGTCAAACCGGTCTCCTCCAGGCTCAGCTCGCACATCTCCATGTCGTCTTTCCCTGAGCAGTGATAGGAGAATAAGGATAAAGATTTACTAGCAGTGCATTCACTTGGACACTTGACATCACTCAGTTTTAGCTAGAATCATCCATTTATTACCCTTCCACATGCCCATGCTCTAGTATTGCTTGGCGTGTTTGCGCTGCTGGCAGTGAACTGAAAATGATACAGTGCTTTTTATAAGGTGCTAAAGGTGCATAAAGCAAAAGAATGGGCCGTTTTAGCTCATTGTTAGGTGGTTGCTTGGCAATGTGACGACGTTATATTATATCATGTATAATTTAACTTTTGTGGAGATAAATGAGCTGCTACTGTCGTGAAATAAAACAACAGGATCGTTTCATACGGGGTTATAAATACATAAAGGCAAAAACAAGTAAATTTAGCCTGATGGTAGATGGTTGCCATGTGAGCTAGCTTATGGTGTTATAATATATTATGTGTAACTGCTGTTTTTTGGCTATAAATTTGATGACACTGTGGTGAGATAAAACTGATATGATGCTTTTATAAGGCGCTGTAGGTTCATAAATGCAAAAAACAGCCTGCTGGAAATCATTTCATCTGTTTGGTAGGTAAGATGACCATAATGTCATAATATCTGATATGAATAAGATCATTCAGGGACCTAACGTATACTTGCCAAATTTGGTTGCTAAACTCCTAATCATACACGAGGAGTTGGCCGACAAAGAAACAAACAAAAATGCAAACAGAGAGTCCATGACTCCCAGGAAGATCATGTAGAGCTAAAACAGTGACTAAATGTATGGACTAGTCTGCTTCCGTTTGAATGAATTGGTATCATTTTATAAAGAAAAAATAAACTGAAGATTTTACTTTGGAGAAACTGCATTTTTTTATTCCTTCCTGGCAATTTGTAGATTGAACCAGTGCCAGAAGATCCAGAAGATCAGGAATCCTCACAAGGCATCATCAAATGTATTTGCGTAATGAGTCAGGGTGTGACCTAAGGAGATCAACACTCTATATAAAGGTGTGCATAATTTTTAGGCAGCTTCTCTTCCTCAGGTAAAATGGGCCAAAAAAGAGATTTAAAGGACTCTGAAAAGTCAAAAATTGTAAAAAGTCTTTCAGAGGGATGCAGCACTCTTGAAATTGCTAAGATATTGGGGCGTGACCACAGAACCATCAAA
>VUQG01000399.1:0-10657 GCA_015106755.1 Etia nguti
AAAAAAAAAAAAAAATATATATATATATATATATATATATATATATATATATATAATATATATATATATATGAAAAAAGATATATATATCTTTCTTCATTATTACAAAAGCATAACAACATTATAAAGTTGGAAACACATATTAAAACTAAAACAAACACATAACAACAACAACAACAAAAAACATAGTGCAAAGAAAAACTTTAAACAAACAAACAAAAAACCTGCTGGCCCAGTTTAAATTTTCCACTCACCTACAGCACAGGTGAGTTTGCCCGTGCGCTCTTGCAACAGTCGGACTATCTGAGCCTTCTGAGTGGGGGTGCATCGGCAGCAAACCACAGCGGGACACTGGCACGCAAGCTCCATGAACTCATATTCATAATACTTCAGACAAACCTGCAAGAAAACCAGCAGAATGGAGAGATAAAACATTCAGGCACCCACATTTAACTGCTTTCAGCTGTGGCGCCCAAATACCTCCACTCAACTTACAGTTTAGCTCCTATTGTGGTTGAGGTAGTGACTCTAACCACAGACACCACTTCCAGAGTGATATATTGTGCACGCTTCATGCAGAATATATGTCAAAGTTTCATAAGGAGATATAAGTTAATGGGATGTGGGTTAGACAGTCTGAGTGGCACACTTACCTCAAGCGAGTCCCCCGATATCACCAGAGCGCAGTCATGCTTTCTCCTGAAAGCGTTGAGCTCCAGGTGGGCTTCCCCTCGTGTTGTCACCTATACCAATGGCAACCACAGTCTTAGATGCACTTGTATGCCCCAACAAAACACTCTAATGTAGAATTATCACAGGGGAAAATCTGCCAGGCTTTGCATGTTTGTCTCTCTGTTATCAGAGAGAAGAAGGGAAGCTTGTCTCTCTCCAACTGCAGTAATGACAAATGTTAGAGCAACCAAACACCTAGTAGACATTCAACCAGCTAAATACACTAGAATTCAGTCACACAACTCACACTGAAATGTTTAATTTATTAAGCAGCACCATGTAGCTACTAAATAGCAAGTATAATTTGGCAGGTAGGTTCCTATATCTACTTAGAACCTTGTGTTTGATATAAAATTGGAGTGATGATTAAATGTTTCTGTGGAGCCTACAGGCGGATATCAGGTTGATGTAGGGGATGAAATAGCAGGTAACAGCAGGACGAGTCTGAAACTTCACTCAGTTTAATGCCTTACTGTTTCCAACCAATCAAGTTCCACTTTATATCCACGCCTGTCCGTGCTTATAAAATATCTTTAGTTAAGATTTTTAATTGAGAGGTCAGAATCAAATACTGGTGACACAAATTAAGCATCTGACCAAATGTGAAATATTGATATACTAGTGAATAACTGCAAGAACAAGATGATGTCACAGTGAAAATGAGTGTTTGGATACAGAATGTGCTGCACAAAGCAGATGAGAAGGGCACAAAGACATAGGCATTCAGTCAAATAATCAACTAAAAGACACCACACAGACTGAAAACGCAACTGTTAGACAAGTGCATAAAATTTTACCAGAAACAGATTGTGAATTCTTGAGTTTAAGCCAAACATTATAGACTCAATTTTGATCTTGTACCTCAAGTAAAGCTATTACTCTACATGTCTGTGCCACATTTAATGACTTAAAACATTACGTCAGAGTGACGTTGACCTTTTCCCATGAAAATATAAATAGTTTTTCTTTGAGTCCAAGTGAGTATATTTCAATAAATTCCACCAAAGGTGTCAAAAGCTATTGCATTTATGACAATGGGAGTGACAGATGACCTGAGAAAAGAAGTAACTGAGTCCACAGATGCAGGTAAGTGTGGTACAAAAACCTTAAAATATTAATATTAGTTTAGCAGACAATTTCACTTCACAAAACCTAGACTGTAAATGACTGAACTGAAAGTCCATAAGATCATTCAGATTCAATTAAAAAGTAAAATTATTGTCCTTTTAGCTGAGCGCTGTGTCTAAAAGAGGCATGTATTGTCACAAAAAAGGCATAAGGTAATTTCACCCTGTTGTAAAAATGTTTTTTAAACTTACCACAGAGGAGGTTAAAATGAAAATTATTCATATGCAAATTATTCAGGGCTTGTCCAAACATTTGCACACAACTAGACTGTAGTGTATTGTTGATGTATTACAATGCAAATATTAAAAGGGTGTGTTAAAGGAAAAACGGAAAGGGGAAACGGGATAATATCCTGCATAAAAAAAATAAACAGAATTTCTTAACAGTTGTGTCAGGTTCAAATATAGACTGAAATTCTCCAAAAATTCAGCACTGACAAGGCATGGTGTTAATCTGTCAACAAAAGCTATGCTCTGGAATGAATATCCTTCAACCACTGACAATTCATACGTCAGTCCAGTTCAGGCCATTGGTGGCCACCAGGAAACTAATCCAGATGTATGTGTAGCAGGCCCAGTCAGCACACCCCCGTCCACTGGGACAGAGGTTTTTAAGCACTGCCAACCATTGTTATTCTCTTCCAGTAACCACAGTTGTACGCAAGTTCTAACCTTCCTATATGGCAGACGCTCCTTCTGCTCTGGCATGGATCCAGAGGTGAAGGCAGAAGGGGACTATCAAAGCAGCTACAGTGCCTGAAACCTGCAAAACAAATTAGGAAGTGAGCCCTCTGCATGTTCCCTCTGGGAGTGGTTCAGCTGGTTTCTCCTCTGTTTGAGCGAAGGGCTGTTTGTTCTCTTTGACAGTGGCTTGGATGCTTTCACTGGTGGGAGGTGATTTATTCAGCTGTGGATGCTGGCTCGGGCTGCATGCGTAGTTGTGTTGGGCTGTATGACCACTAGCTAATGGGCCTTGGTCACAGCGCCTGGATGCCCGTGGGTTGACAGTTTCAAGAAACTGTCAGGGCAGCTTTGAACTGACATCAGCCCTGGAGTAAAATCAACTATTACCCACTAGATATGTGCACAAGAGAAAGACGGGTCTGTTTCCTGGACTTACTGGTCTGAAGATATGAATGTCCTGGTTGCGGGTGATCAGATGGGCGTTCTTAGCAGTGCACGTGGCCGTTTCAAGCTTGTCTCCGGTCAGCATCCAAACCTACACAGAAAACAGACACAGAAATCCCACTCCAGTGTCTGTAAACCCAGAGATAAGACTTTGAGACTAACCATCTTGATAATGAAAGCCTGTGGAGCAATTTTACCATCAAAAACATTGTTAGTTTAGTTCTTGTGCTTCAGACAAAAGTAACACAAGTCATCACACAGACTGGTATCACAGCATCCAAATTCTTTCTCATTTGTATTTTGGATCTTGCATACGATTATATAAGAGAACTGACATGGCTGATTCATCAATATCACAAAAAAAGTTTTGGGGGGGGATTTTTTTCCTCACATCTTGACATTTCTGACTCCACCCAAATGCAGCTGAGTTGAATTTAATTTTAACAAATTACATGAGTGGTAACTTTTAAAAAGGAATGTTCTGTTCTTGTGGTTCATTTATAAAACACACAATTTATTTTTTCATTGGATGACTTTTTACAGAAGAAACTGACTACATGTTCAGTAGCTCATCAAGAGTTTTGGAAAACTGCACAGCTGCTGATTTTTAAACATGTTTTAAATGCCATGACCCAAAGAAATTTGACTCTATTTCCGTCTGCTGTACTAAAGCAGAGGATCAAAACAGGCTTACAGGTAAGACGTAAGACTGTAAGGTAAATCGTTATCATCTTTGTTGGCATGGCTAGAATAAACCGGAGAAACTGAGATTTGTTAGCTTTTCTGAAGTTTGATTTAAGTGCCTCTTGTTTACCTTTGGATGTGAAACATCTGAGCTATACTTGTGCTTTAGCGCCTATGAAGAGCATACTGGGAAAGAGCATAAATGTATCACGGACGAATTAAATGAAGGTTGTATTGAGATACATACAGCCAATATGAAAAACATATGTGCTTGTCTTCTTAGTTGCTACTGTGCACTGTAAGGTCATCTACCCACTCCACCCCACCCCACAGACCTTGATGCCTGCATTACGGAGGATCTCCAGAGTGGGCCTGACATCAGTCTGGAGCTGGTCTTCCACCCCAGTCAGACACAACAACTCCATCTCCATCTCAAGACTCTCAATCACTGTGGCCACCTTGAGAGAGCGGTCATGGACGCTGAGCTTGGCCTGCACGTACCGCGCCTGGAGAGTAGTAGTGGGGGGATAAGAAAGTTTAAATGCTGTGAAATCACTGCAAGAAGTGAAACAGCCAGGAATAAAAGAAGAAAAACAGGAATGTGGCTGTCAGCCACGAGAGTCAAGAAAAACAAATAAATAAGGAATAAAATGAGCTAGGAATACTTCATGCATTGTGCATACATAAGCCCAAGTTTGCAGTCTGCCTACACAAGACTTATTCATGTGTATATAAAAATATACCATCCTAAATGCAGTGACACTTTGAATACAAAATCTGTGTATAAATGTACATTTTAAAGCAGCCCTGAGAGCTATAAATATAGCTTTGTTAAACCGAATAGCTATACATACAGCACACTGTACATACAGCAATGCAGGACAGACATAATCAATCAGTTAACGCCCATCTTTAGCATTTCAGCTCGAGGGCAATTTGTGAGTGAGATAAAGCAAAAACAATCTGAGTGTGACTCATACAGGAACATAAACTCTGTGTGTGACTCAGTTGGTGACTCACTGCTGCCCACCAGCTCTGCTCACTCAATTATACACTTCAGTAATAGGCCTGGGGCTAACAACTGCAGGGGAGACAGCCATGCCCTGCTCAAACAATGAGGGGGGCCTGGTGTATGTGAGGAACAGTGGGGTAGAAATACTGAAGGGGGGGGTCAGAGGTTAGCCTAATTACCCAAGGACACACTCTGACATTTAGAGATGCTGAACATGTCTGCTCCAAATATCAATCTCATGTGTAATGCTTGTCAGTCGGCAGATGCTTAATGTAACTTGAGCATAAGAGATGTTTTACTATCACACTGTTGAAATTGTAATGGCTTTACTAGACAGAGACCAAACAATGCATGTATAACGGTGCTCGTAAACCTAAGCACACTTCATCAGCCCCATCTCCTTATACTTGAATCTGAAACCCAACTCTGAGCTCAGTCTTAGATTGCTGTGGGTCAATTTCATGAAGGGCTGTTACCTCAAAATCCTGATACTGCTCCTCTGTCAGCGACTTTTTGGAAACCACGAGGACTCTCAGACCTTCCCTTGCCATGTTCCCACACTAGAACACACAGACAACATCTGCATGTGATCTAAAAGTATGTGATTTATTAGTAACAGGAATAAAATCAGTGTCATCAGGTATGCGCTGTGACTCGTGAGAAACATAGAAATATACCTCCTCTTCCAGCCAGTCATTGTACTGGACGATGCCTGACATCACCACATCAGCACCTTTCATGTAGAAAGTGATCTCTCCTGTTGATTCATCCTAGAAAAACATTGATTTGTGCTTTATAATGGGCAAATGGTACATAAAATTTTATTTAATATTTGGTACAATGATTACCCAACTATGCTTCTCGCAGGGGGATTTCTACTCAATGCGCACGAGCCAAAGTGCACGTGCGCCATTCTATTATTTAGTGTTGCCTAGAAATTCATAACTTATTTTGGAATCCACAAGAGAGTTAAAAAGTGTTTGAAAATATTATCAGGAGGAAGTCAACTTTTAAAATCCCTGGCTTCCTGAGTAATATCCCACCCAGCAATAATAAAGTTAGTCATCCGACTTAGTCAGAGGTCACAAGGTGAGGTTTTTCTCAGATTATACACTTTAGTACAAATCTGTTTTTCGTTTGTTTTTCTTGTTAAAGTCAGCACCAAGCAAGAATAAACATCATAGCAACAACCACTGACCTACATCGACTGTAATTGAAAGTAATTTCTAAGCAATAGAGATGTGAGGAAATCAGTACATTTCCTTTGTATCAAAATATATCGAGCAAGATGGACAGGAGCCACTACTAACACTAACAACTAGTAATAATATTAATTTTGGCACTCACTCTGACTATAATCCCCATCCTCTTGCTCTCATAAGTGAAGGGAAATATCTGAAGGATGGTGAAGTTCAGTATTTGGCCAGTAGGGGTCCGCAGCTGCATGGATGACTGGTCTCTTCCTACAAGTGTGAGCCCAACACTCTCAGTCCACTGCACCAGCGACACCTATCAAAAGCACAGCGTAAAGGCTTTAGTGAGCGGTCATTGAAATGCACAACTGACACTAAATATATATAGAGCACAATAAGAGGGCAAAATATGTAGCTTTTAGCTAATAACATATATTTCTACCAAATGAAATATTATCATCATTCAAGAACCCATTACGAGAAAGTGACCTCTGCCTGGGTCATTTTATTATTTTCATGGCAAAAGCATTGTCGATATGATGTTCCATTACTTGAATTACACAGAAAACAGCGAAGGCCACTTTGAAGTAGACTGTCAGAGAACATCAATAGCTCAAGCATTTTCAGCACTTAAGACTATTGATTTATAAACTGGGAAGATGTCTATTTCTTAACTGAAAATATAGTTTCTGCTTGTTCCTTTCTGAAGGACACAACAGACGACATCCATTAATACAATAGAAGCATGCGTGCGGGGGCGGTGTGTGTGTGTGTGTGTGTGTGTTTGTGTGTGCTGGGGGGGAGAACGAGGGGAGATGGCATTGCCCAATAACTTCCAGACTAGAAACCAGATCACATTCCCAATTCATCATCCATCTTCTGTCAGGACAAACAGCAGACAAGCCAAACAGATGCAGATAAGAGAAAACAAGGGAGACTGCTCTGCTCCTACAATAACTTTAAAATCACAGATTTCAGGATACCAAAATTACTTATTTTGGAAAAATGCACCACATAGCCTAAAAATGTCTGACCAGAAACGCTTTAGCGTCACCAAAGCTCTGACTACTGAAGTGTTTGTCATACAGGTTGGGAAGTATGAAGATTATGCTTAGTCAGAGTCTAGAAATATTCACTGTGGAGGAATTTTGGGATCGGGTGTCTGCCACAACAGCACTACCTTATAATAGAAGCATCTGAGTTAGCGGCCCATTTGTAACTGGACTGAATAATGCTGGACCCAGATGGCTTGACTCAGAAACACCACATGGCTGACATGTTCTTTATGAGCTGGAAAGCAAAGTGATTCAGATTTCACTCCTCATTGAACCGAATCATACTTATTAAAATTTTAATGGCAAAAAAAAAGGGGAAAAAAAACCCTACTTTCATCTACATGCGGATAGTGGCAAACTGTCAGTTTACATTACAGTAGTAGAAACCATACATTTAACAGTCACTGACATTGCATCTAATGTGCTCACACACAAAACCAGATCTATAAATAAGACTTCCTGAAAGCTGTTGCAAAGCAAACTGAATCTGTCTCGATTGTATCAAACTGACTGAATGCAACTTTCAGGTCTCAGCAACTCAAAGCCAACTGTTTTATCCATTGTGACCTAAAACAATAAAACGGCTCCATTTCCTACCAACAACACAAACCACCGATGCTAGACTTTTTTTTTTTTTCTTTCTTTCTTTCTTTCTTTCCCGGTGATCACCACATACTGTATTGGGTGCTATTAAAATGTGCTATCAAAAAAAAAAGAAGGAAACTCAGAGGGGGCTAAGTGCAATGGGCTGAGGAGCACATTAAGGAAATCCGTATTTACATGGCAGGAAATGGATCGAGTCGAAATCCGCAGCCTTCTTCCTGATGTTCAAAAGAATTCATACTGATCAAGGACATAAGTGTGGACTAGAATTCTGTGAGACTCTCCCTATTCAAGAAATACAGACACTCTGTAATGGCCTTGACCAAAAACACAAACGTACGCATCTTACATGCAGAAATCTGCTTCCCTGTTTTTCTCTTTCTTCTTAGGTTTGGGTAGAATAAGTACATTTTAAACATTTCAGACTGAAACATATTAAAAAATAAGAGTCCAGCTTTATATATTAACAGATATCATCTGATGAATAATGAAGCTCTAATGGCACTTTCAGCTTCAGCACTTTGATATGAAAACAGTCTTTTAGAGTCATCATTTGTGTACGGATCAAAGTGAGGTAACAACAATCACAATATACTTATATTAGTTACTTGTGTTACACATGAGGATGATTTGACAGTATTCTGTTGACATTCAAGAAAATGAGAATAATAATGTGCAGCCTTATAGGCTTTTATAAAACAGCATTTCCTTGGGCTGGTTACCTCATCTGGGCTGGATGCTTGGTAGACTCTGCAAGTGTCTTCATAGTGCTGCTCGGCCTCGGCCTGGTCCGTCACGCCGTTGGACTCGTACACGGGTGTTACGTTGTGCACCAGGGCGATGGCCTTCACAGCCTCGTGAACTCTACTGCTGATGGTTTTTCGAACCTTAGTGGCTGCTGGAGCCCTGGAGGCTGGAAGGTCATGGGTGGGCTGAAGAGAATTAGAGAAGGTACTGTTAGTGCAAGAAGAACAAAGAATATAAGTTTTAACAGACTTCGTTCACTGTTGTCAGCTGTCAAGAGACGGGAAGTATTATAGCCAACAGAGCTAATTATCAGTACTGTCAACTTTTTCTTTTTTTTTTTTTTAAAAGATGAAAATAAACACAGGCCACTAGTGACAGAGTTTGTGAGGAAGCTGCATTAACACTTGAAATGCTTCACAGACTGAGGAACAGGCTTCTTCATTTCAACAGTTTCCATTATTGCTATGTTAGTAGCCTGTAAACATAACCAGATGTGTAGAGTAAATATGAACTATTTGCTTCTGCATTGTGAATTTGCTATTTTTAGAAGGCTGCATGTTCTCAGGGTTAATGATGGTGTCATTAAAGGAGTCTGGTCAGTGCTTCGCTTGTGGGCTAATCCTGTTTCCTGCTCTACTAACCTCTGGTGTCAAGAGGGATAAAGAATGTCATTTGAGGTCAGGAAGCACTCAACTGAACAATAATCACAAACTAACATATTTTGTAAAAAAAAAAAAAAAATGCTTTTTTAATCCTTTCAAGAGATTTTGAAATTTGAATCTCCTCTTCTGAATACTGGGACACAGTTTGGTCATTTTAGTCACTTTTTCTTCTTAACAGACACATAACATACGTACAACCTCATACATGTTTTCACCTGCGTGTAGGCACTGAACACATGGCTCTGTACTTCATCCATAGAGTCCATCCCATATGCCACAGTCCCAAGATGGAGCCGTCTGAACACCATTTCATTTTGGGTAAGAGTTCCTGTTGAAAGTTACATTACAGACATTTAAACAGTAAAAGTCATCACAGTTGACAGCACAAATTATGACCCTATTGTAAAGACTAAATTATCCAAGTAACAAACAACAATCAGTTACCTGTAACAGCCACATATGGTGACCAGAAAAAAAACTGCCAGAAGCATTTGACACTACACACAACCTCTGTATCCTCACACTTACTTTAAAAGCATTTTCTGCCAGTATATCAAAAAGACTTCAGCGGACTTGCACATACATTAGTGTGACCCGCAGACCCCGCTGGCCTTATCGCTCTCTGGATGTGGAAATGGCCGATCATTTTATTAGGCATGAGGGCCGTAAATCTGACGAGTAACACCTCCTGCCTGAGGAAGTTCACTGGTAGAGGTGTTACGCTCTAGAAGTGTGTATAGATGAGAGACTTTGATTTTTTATGATTTAAAGGTCCTATAAGTAGCTGGTCTCAGGAAGCAAGAAACCCACCACATAGCAACGCCGCAGGGTAGGAAACAACTAAACTCTGTCTTACAAAATACCTCCTAGGAAAACCCTCACCCCTTTATCCTCTCGTGTTACTGCTCAACTAGGTCAACAAAAAACTGTATGCCGAGTTACCCGTTTTGTCAGTCAGCAGGTAGGAGATCCGCCCGAGCTGTTCAGGTATGGTGCTTGCCCTCACCACCGTCCCAGGGATCTTTGAGTCTTTCTTAATCATCCAACTGAAAACCATCTTTCCCATATCCAGATTTACACGCAAACTGCATCAGATAAAACAAGGAAGCACGCGATTTTTCATTCCTCACATGTAAATATAACATAGCACTGCAGATGCCATTAAGAAAGAGTGTTAAGTCGGACCTAATGGGCACAATGTGGGAGAAGAGCAGCAGGAAGCGAAAGATTTGCAGGTACCAACGGCCGGCGAAGTGCTGGAGGGCCACCATGACCAGTGACACCACAACCAGGGCTCCAAACAGGATTTTAGTCAAACAGTTCACCTCTAGGTCAAACAAACCCACCTGTAAAAGAAGCAAACATCCAGCATCTACTTACTGTAAATATAAAAGATCTGTGTCCTGACAAAATGCAAATGTAAATAAGTGAAGCGACAAATTAATTTATTTGAATAATTAAGTTAAATCCAATCACACATATACTGTATCAAAATACACATACTAGGAAAAACACCTTCATGCAATTAAATGATCAGACTTCAGTCTTCAAGCTCTGGTCCACACTACTGTACCTTGTGCCTAGGGTTCGAGGTGTTCATGACACTGCGCAGCTCCTTGCCTGTGTAAATTACGACCCCCACCACTGTGCCTGGAGTAAGTGAGGCAGAGAAAAAAAAAAAGACCAAAAAAAAAAAAAAAAAAAACTAAAGGAAA
>VUQG01000399.1:10677-25905 GCA_015106755.1 Etia nguti
GGAGAAAGAGAGGAAAAAAAAAAAAAAAAGACCAAAAAAAAAAAAAAAATGGCCTCAGGGCAATATAGTAAAGGTACAACATAAAACACAGCATGTCAGGAAGATGTTTTCCAGACTTATAATCTTGACATGAATAGATTTTTCCAAATGAAGAATGACATTTTGAATGGAGGACGCAGATTTCTAATTGCTTAATGAACAACACATGCTTGTGCCGGTTAAAGTGGATTCACTCTCCCACAGAAGAAGCAGACTTTCTTTACAATTATAGTTAGCGGTGCCTCTGCGTTTTAGAAAGGGCTTTTTTCCAGAGCGTAGATTTGATTAGATACACCATAAAATCAACAGCTATGAAGGATCAGTGCTTTAGTGAACATGCAGGTCCAGGTTACTTGGATATTAACAGCTTTATAGATGCACTACCAGTCAGATATTTACCAGAGGCAATAACAGTGCTCGCCCACAGGGTGTTTTCAATGCTGAGGCTTTCATTAACTGGTGGGTCTCCATCTTCCTGTAACAGTTGATACAACAGACATCCAGAATGATTACTAAGGACAGACACCAGTTTGTCCCTGCTTGATCCACAGATAACCTACTAATCGGTTTTATCATTTAATGTTTTAGAATATCTAACACAGCAAGGAAGTTAAATTTGGACTCTTTTACTTGTTGGGTGTGCCATACGTTAAGAGTTTTTCAGGATTTCAACTTTTTTATCCATGTAGCTGGGTGATTGTTGCCGTGGGGTCCTCAACCACTTTAAGGAAATTTGTTTTTAAGTCTGATCTAATATGTATTCATCCATTTCTCAAATTCATGGTTGCTGAAACTGGAGCCTAATCCAGCTATCACTGGGCGACAGGCAAGGTACAATCTGGATAGTTCATTAGTGTATCACAGCTCCTGATCTAAAATAAGACAATCAACAACTTAAAAGTGCCACTTTCACAGTTTTTATAGATGAAACCAATAAATTGTGTTCTATATGTAACAAAGACAACGACTGAGAGCATAAATACACCTTAATGATCATCTTTCTTTCTGAATGCTTTACCTTCTGTTGAGGGGTATTTAACAACACTGATATCACTGTACTCAGTTCAGACTTGTGTGTGCTGCAAAGTCAAGCACGGTTTCTGTTACAGCTCTAGCATAAAAGTGACAAAGACTCGGATGTTAGAGATGAGATTAACATGTCTGAAGGGAGATTAGGGTTCAGCGTAACAATGCAACCACTCACCCTGGTAAAGGTTCCGATAAAGTTGTGGATATCAATGTTTGGCTCTTCTGCATATACGTATGATCTGATTTGGAGAAGGTCCTGGGAGAGATTAGACAACATGGATTAAAATCACCTAAAGAAGAAAAGAAAAGGCTTCACATTTATTAATTAATTTAATTTTTAGAATACCTACTTAAAACTTAGCATGTACTGGCTAAATAAAAGACTTTTTTCTGTCAGTTCAAATTACTCTTGTATTTATTAGTTGTTATTAAAAAAAAGAGAGAGAAACAACAACAGCGCAAACATTCAGTTTCCAGTCGAATAGTTACTGCCAGCCTCCATCTACAGTTTACAACTCACACCAGCAGTTGGTAGTCTCTGCGTGCAGGCCACTGGGAGGCGTAGTTTCCAGTCCGTCTCTCCATCAAGCTGGTCAGTCCGCAGGAAACAGGAGCCTGGAAAAGAGAGGACAAGAGCTGCTACTGATGCCATATGAAAACAGTCACCTCTAGGGGGCAACAAGAGAAAGGCTTTTATTTCAAAGAAGGAAACTCATAAGCTCCATTATTGATCACTTCACTGCCTACAATAGATTATCAACCATACTGAAGGCTAGACTGCGAGTTTATCATATTGTCATCTTTTCTAATAAACATCCATTTTTTAAGTTACTGGTATGTGTGAGTTTATTTCAACATGGGGTCACAGAGGAACACTGACTACTGGGAACAGGACTGAGCAGTTTATTGCTGTTGGGACAGAAGTGGAAGCGTCTACCAGAGCCCTTCCCCCCCACTGGCTAGCATGAGTCATCCTGCCCAAAACTCTAAATCCTATCCTAGGCACCTCATAATTGACCTAATGGCCTCCACATGGAATGGGAGATAACCGAGCACTATTTCCAGTAAAACAAAGTTGATGTTTTTCTTCCCCCAACAGGAAGACGCAACAACAACAAGCATCTAGCGTTTCTTTCTTAGTCACATTTGGATTTCTAGGCTATAAATAAAACAGCAGCAGCCTGTGCATTTCAATTTAAACTGCCTTAGTCAATGTTTGGTGTCATCTCTCACAAATGATACACTAATCCATATTTGATTATTCAGATGAGGGATCTTCCCCTCTTGTCTTCTTTTTGTTCTTTGCATTTGATTTTTTTTTTTGTGTCCCTTGATTTTCCTTTTCATTATCTTCTCATTTGAAAGACAAAATTAGTCAGAGACGAAGATGAAAATCAAACAATGTTTTGTCTATGTGGCCGTGGCAACTCGCCACCATAACTTTGAGTGATAACTTAGTAGTGGTCACGGTTACGATTTATACAATGTAGGACTTCCTGTCGCAGCTCAGGGCTAATCCCTGCACCTCAGCGCCTTTTTAAACAACTCATTTCCCCAGCCAGCCTGTTGTGGATATATGGATGAATGACCGGCAGATGTTTACCATTTCTTTCAGAGGTCCTTAGAAAGATCATGTCAGCAGGAACACGCTGGTTCTACAAAGAAAGGCAGAAAGAAAAAAAATGATGTGAACCTTACTTCCTGATCCTATACTTTCCTTCTACCTCCTTATGCTCCTGTGACTTTTTTTCACTTCATGTGCCACATTACCAACAGTCAGTCAGTCAAAATATTAAGCCTCTCAGCAAATCATTCTGTCATGGCCCTATAAGGACCCAAAGCAGCTTTTACACTCAGCCTGACCTGGCCATTTCACTCAAGACATTACACATTAAATTCGCCTGACCGCTTTAGCAAAATCTAACTGTTTAGATGAGTTTAAGTAATTAATAGTAGTTTAACAAAGCAAGTCGCATGGCTTTTCAAACTGAGATTTATTTGAAAACTTTTGCCATCACCTCCACCGATGACTCTGTGAATTTTAACCCAGATGACTCGGAATCCCTCGGTCATATTAGCAAAATGTGTAGGACAACATGTGTGACCTTTCCCTCAACTGCACTTAATGAGTGATTCAGAGAGAAGCCGTCCGCTGGAAACTGAAGACAGAACACACTTCTCACATTTCATGTACAAAGACCTCAGGGACACCGGTCTGTCCGCGAGGGGAGCAACACAGCAGATCCAAAACTTACACATATATCAGACTAGAAACTATAAATGAAATCTCGAGATAAAAATAAAGCGCTTAATTGAATTTGTATTTCAGATCTAATTAAAAGGCATTTCATGTTCGCATCTGCCGCGCGCGCATCGAGTCTGACAGGCTGACGCTCAGCATTGATCACAAGATTACAAAATCTTTACTAACTCTTTTCACCTCAGTCACCAGTGGAGCACAGAAGATTAACAACCCCCTCATTACTAGCTGTCATATAAACGGTAACTTGACAGGTCTAAAAAGCAAAACTATTCACAGATGTGGATGAAAAAAAACTTCAACAAACCTTTTCCACAATTATTAGATCACCAACTTGAATGCCGCTGCTTTTAACCTTCACAGTGCCTGAAATACAGAACAAAACATAAAGTTAAGTGTTTGGCAAGTTTGAATGTTAACTGAAGTCTCACATAGTTGCAGCTATTTGAAATTTTTATGTGAGTCGAGTAGAATTTAAATGGAATCTAGACCACCCAACATTTAGATTTTTGTCTTAAAAGTTTCCCTAATTATAAACTAGTGAAAGAATGTGGCATTTTTTCAGGAAATACGTCTTCACAAAACCCAGACCTCTGGGCGAATTGCATGGCTCACTAGTCACCTGAGTGAATCTGGGAAAGTAAGTCTCCATGAAGATTTGAAAGAATGCTGGGGGAGTTGAGCCTTTTCTTTCATTCCACTTGGAATGAACGGCAAAATTGTTTGGAAGAGATCACTGACCCTTGAACTCTGCCGTGACCTCTGAGCTTTGCATATGTAAGACATTAAAGCACATTAATATCGCTATGCATTCGGGTTCATGGAACTTCACTCTACAAATGCATTTACATTTTACACACACAAAAAAGATCTATTCGGTAACACTTCACACCACAGATTTTAGCAGAAAGCACGAAGTGATGAAAGGTTCTAGAAGGTTTTGACTGATATAAAATATCGTATGGCAATATCTCATGCACGTGTATTCATAAACATACAATTTAAAGGAACTTAGACAAAACAACTGCAACCAGTACACCGAGTTCTGACACCATAAAGTTTCTATAAACCCCAAAATATGCAGAGGGGCTGCTATCATGGAGGCAACCAGTCATTGTGTTTATGGGTAAAACAAGCTGCCACATCAAAGAGGCAAAGTGATGGAAACCACAAGAGGTCCCATGCTTTTTATTGCTGGTAGCACTTTATACCAAGGCCTCTTATGTACACTTTTACATCTCTGCTTTGAATTACCCACCATTTCCCCTAGCCCCAATAAGTTTTAACAGGACCAACCTCCTACAGTTAATAGACATGTTTGGTAAGAAAACAAATATGCAACACAGAGATCGACGTAGGTAAAACCTGGATATGTTACTTAAGCTTTCAGTTCTTACCTCTTGTTGAAAGCTTGCTGTAAATCTGAGAGTTCACTTCTTTGTCTCGAAGGTAGCACCTTATTTCTTCAATTGCCTCTCGCATGATGGTAATGATCAAAACAAGACCCTGGAGAGTGACAAGTCACAGTGAAAAAATAACTAATAAAGTTTATGTGAGTGCTACAGCAGTGGAAGTGAAAAGAAATATCTAAACCTTAATTTTCAGCAGAAGTACATTTTAAAAAAGCATTGAAGAGGAACACAAATAATGGAAAATGAAGCTGATTGACCTTAATGATTAACAGTAATGCCACATACCAAAGGGACCCAGTAGGTGTAGAGAGCACCTAAGCGTAACTCCTCGACAAATTGAGAGCAGGCCAAAAGCAAAAAGTACAAGTTGAAGAAGTACTTGAACTGATTGAACAGCACCTGAGAACAAAAAGACAAAGGATCAAGAGTGAAATATTCACATTTTTCACAAAGCAATGTGCATATGGAGGCTGTTATTGAATATACAAGATTTGGAGTTTTTGGCTTTCCCACAAAGAATAATAACCAGCACTGTGATAGACAGAATTCCAACTATTATTTTAAGTAGGGTTTGGGAGCTCGATGGTGTAGTACACATTTGCCTAGCAAGCAGAAAAATCCCTAGTTGGATCCCGGGAGGAGACAAAAATCCCCTGGGGTCTGCGTTAGGAAGGGCATCTAGTGTAAAATCTGCTAAAATGCTGCTCAGATATGAGGACCTCTTGTGAATAAGGAAGTAGATGAAAGCTGCTTTCATATTAAGTAGGGTTTGATTTACCCAAGTATAACATGTGCTGCTATTTACCAGAAAAAAAACAACAACAAAAAAGCAGGAAAATGCTCCCTCACTGCCTCAACCATACATCCCCACCAATTGTCACAACCCTCCCCCCAAAAGGCTACTTTCCTGCTTGACAGTATGTTACCTACCGGTAATAGAGAATTTATTTGTCATCTGATCATCAATGAAAATGCATTTGAGTATGCCTAAAGCATTTTTTTTATTCTGGTTTCTTTCCTTTTTGTTTAATTTTGTGTAACAAGTATAATATGCCATTTAAAATAAATCTGTTCTCACTGCAGTTCCTCTAATGACCACTTGAGGTTGGCTACAAAAGACTCCCATCTTAAAAATTACATTACAAAGTATGTTTACAAGCTTGAACAAAAACTGGTTATAGCCTCAACCAATAGCTTTCCCTCCATAACAAATGTGTGGTGGGTGAATTTTTTAATAACACATCCATATTGGATGCTGCTAAGGCTTAAAATCCCAGCTGTGGATTCTTTGAATGTCAAGTGTGCCCACACAAGTGGCTATAGCTGATTGCTGTCTCCTTGGCCTCATCTCAGTTAATTCACTGAACTGAACCTCTCTTCCATTTTTAACAGGATTTTCTGGCAAATACTACGGGCTGCTTTGTCATACAGCTTATCCAGTAAGTTTGTGATTCAGCTTTGTTAAGAGATATCCTTGTAATTTATCGGGCTTTTACTTTTATAAATCATCAGGTATCTGCATCAGTACTTTGTAAACATGCAAACATGTTGATTTTTAGCCTTAGAAAAACACAATGGGCGCATCCAAAACACTAAAAATAAGGCCTCAAATTGTGGACTCGCCACCAATTAGGTGATGTCATGGACGCTAGAGCCATCTTTTCTTATTACTGACATGCAGCACCCAGCAGGACATAGTTTTCCCTAACGGAAATGCTCTCTTGGTTGAGATGACGATGCAATCCAAGTATACCAGGGCATAGGAAGACCACTAGCTATGAGTTTGCTGGCCTATTATCTTCAGTAGTCTTCCTTTGCCACAAATTGGCACAATCGGACATCATCTGGATCTTTTCCACATAGCTGGCAGGTTAAAAAGCGTTGAATGTCTGACCGTTTGTGTCATTACACGAACATTACCTCTGTCAGAGAATGTCTAGAAGAGTCTGGAGATGCACTAGAAACAGCTAAAGGCTTGCCTTTTAGAAAATGCCATGACACAGAGGGGGAAAGTGGCGATAGTCTGATACTTCAGGTATCAAAAAATAGCAGCTTAACTGGCAACATGATGGCTAAATTAATAAAGACTGAAAATGATCTGACACTGCAATCGTATCCTTTTGGGGGAATTAAAAATCAAAGTTAAAAGATGTTTAGGTGATAGAAAAAAAATCATACTAAAGCTAGAACTAAAATCTCCACAATTAACTGCAACACTGTCCACATTTAAACACAATATTCGAAAAAACCCACCACGGACGTAACGTAGAGGCAAATCTGGCAGCATCTATAGGTGTATAATTTCACAGCTCATGTAAGCATCTCACGCACCCTTACTAAAGAAGTACACTTTTCAGTTAGGCGTACACATCTTTTCATGAACCAACAGAAGCAATGTGCAAACACATATGGTTACTTTTCATCCGCAAGCGTCAGTCTAAAATTCAACACACACACTACAGCTTTGCTCGGTTTCATTACCATCAGTGTGTGAGATTACTACCAGAAAAACTTTTCCACTTTATGTCAAAAACTGCTAGCAAGTGGAGAGAAAAGCCCATGAGCAACAAATATGTTTTAAATATGATCTAGAGAAAAGAAGTTCTTCACATGAACCAAAGTAAATAAAAAGCATCTTGATTTGCAATGCAAAAAGGCTTTGCTCTTGTCTTTTGCTTTACAAACAAATCTGAGCTACTTTCAACGTCTGACTCCATAAGCAAAAATAAGATCTTAAGACAACTGAATGCCTGGAAAACAAATGCATATGTAAATAAGTTAGGGAAAATACAAAAATCAAAGGCACATAGCTTAGTAACTGCCTTCCATGCAATATCCAACCAAAGTAACATCTGTCACGCAATATCAAGAAAGTGCTTGTATAAGACCGGGTGCCTTGCAGGCGTTGGTCGGCATGTAGCTGAAACTATGATGCATCTCTCATTCATTCTAATATGCGACATTATACTGTTTAAAAATGGTGAATTATCTCTTTATACTACTTACATGCAATCGGAATAGAGTAATTAATATTAAATTCACAAAACAAGTGTATATCAGGGCTAAGACGGCACAAATAGTGCATCTCTCAATAAATATCCTCACATGTATCATCTAATTTTTTAGGTTAGGTTTAGTGTAAGCATAAAGACAGACTACAGTATTCTTATAGGAAACTAAAGAACTAAAAAAAAGCACTTGTCATTCATAAGGACCTGATCTTATCTAGAGATGAAACACTCGAACACTTTCTTTGTAGTCAGCTGTTTTTATAAACCATTCATACATAAACTTCGGTATTTTCTGCTTTTTTTAATTGTTTATTCCTGTAAAAGTGACTTTTGGCTGATTAACAAAAATTAAATATTCTCACAGTTGGTTATGGTGGATGAACCCAGATCACACCCTATTCTATTTAGTGTTTTTATTAGTACTGTCATTTTTCAACCAATACTAAAAATAACTACTAGCTGCAGGCCAAACCAAACCAAACCAAACCTGATACACTGAAGCAGGATAATTTGAAATGAGCGTCAGTGCCTTGGTTGCTTACATTACAAGCAACCAACAGCGAGGATTTAAAAAATAACAATTAAGACGGACATATCCTATGATTCTCTGAAAATGTGCCCATCAAACAG
This sequence comes from Etia nguti, assembly GCA_015106755.1. NCBI lineage: Eukaryota > Metazoa > Chordata > Actinopteri > Cichliformes > Cichlidae > Etia > Etia nguti. The sequence goes on from VUQG01000399.1 coordinate 19,059, forward strand.
ACAGTGAATCGTGACCAGCAGGAAAGAGCTGGACAACGGTTTCAGGGGGTTAAACAAAGGGCAGGTGAATCGGTGACCTTTGACTATTACTAACCCCAGGCAGGAAGGTGAAGAAGTTGTACTTCTGGTTGTTAATGACATTCCTGGGGTACCTCTGCTCCCTTTTTTCTGGGTGGCCGAGCCACACGGTGCGGGGACGGAAGTCACCCATGCCACAGCATCTCGACCACGGGCAGCACCTGAGTGGAGGCGGAGATGGAAGACACAAGTAATGTTAACCATTTCACATTCAATCCCAGTGTTTGATTCTGTAGTAAAGATGCAAAGACAAAGACTATTATGTGACAAAAAGACAATTAACATTTGGCAGTTATTTGAATTCACGCTCCAAACACTCACAGAGCTACATTGAGGCAACCCTAATGAATTTCCTCTCACATCTTCTTGTTAATGTGTTGCTTATTGTACCCAATCCCACAGAGCACACTGCACTGAGCTACAGACCCATGACCAAAGGTGTCTGGAAAGATCATGCCTTGAAAAATAAATATTAACTTTATCTTGGAAAAGCTGGTCACTCCCTTCAGACTAAGAAAACAAAGCATTTCAATAAAAACCAACGAACAGCTCAGTGGCTTTGGGATTAATAATTGAACCTAACTGTAAACAATATATTTGACTTTTATGGCAGATGACTCAAGTCTTAGATGCCAACAATATCCTGTCTGCCAGGCCTGACAAATTAAAAGAAAAACATCATACGGACCGTAGCAATGATTCAACAACCCTGCAGTGATGAAACTTACGCCACTAGGAACCAAGCAGACCCCCTCATACGTGCAGACATAGAATGAATAAACATGGAAAGCATAACACAGGCCATTAATCTGACTTTGGTGCAATGGCAATTCAAACCCACCCATCCAGACAATTTAAATCGTCTTTGTTATGCAATACTGTGTTTCCTAATTAACTGTTTAGAGTAATATCAGGCATATATAATGAGTAGTCATTATGCTAACTGGTGAAAAGTAGCAAAAACACCCAAGCTGACATATTCAAATTGTTCTTCCTTATGTTAATAAGTGTTACATACACATGTTATCAAAATACAGGTTATTACAGTATATCAACTGATTATTTTTCTAATGTTTTTTTAGTTTTTCCCTATAATTCTATATTTACAGCAACCGTTAGAGTGGCTGTTTATTCACTAATAAATGGGACACCTAAATGTGGACTGCTATCAGCCTATCAGCAATGAGATGACCTTTCCTGATGTCAGCTGCCATGTTTATCTGCTGTGTTGGATGAACTACGTGCCGGAACAAAGTTCAAAGATAGTGTGATGAAGAGATGAAAGACTTATATTAATTGTTTTTAACCTTTTTTTTTTTTTTTCACAAATGGGGGAAAACAAACAATCCACCCATCCCTAATTTTTAATGCAAATACAATGTTGAAGTGCGTTATAAAGAGCTGTCCCACTCCATCAGTGTTTTTCTAAAGATCACCTTAACATATGGATATAAAGACCCACTCGACCTCCTGGGACACAGCACCCACTAGTTTGTTGATATCTTTATTTAAAAAAATTACTAAGGAGCTTTACAGAGAAATAGCCCTTAAACGCTCTAGATTATTTAGTTAATGGAAAACAACAAAATCTCTTTATGTAACATAATCTCAAAAACACAGAACTCAGAAACAACGAGAAGCAGATAGGTATAATGTTTTGGGGATCCATGCATCCACTGGAATCTGAATGTGTTTGAATGTTAGACAGAAAGCATGTGCTTCTAATTCTCAATCATTTTACTTTATTACATAAAATCCGACTTATACGTGTTTCTTTGATATCATTAAAGACTTATGCAAGGCACTCAAATGTCTTATTCAAGTGTGCTACACAAATAAACCCTGGCCTTGGCATGCCTCACTCTGTAGGAAGCAAAGAAAGTGCACTGGCTGCACTAATGGTCACTATATATCACACTGCCAGCTAGAAATCACACACCCATCATCCTTGTATATATGCAGGCGTTTATTTCTGCAACATCGTAGCTCATTCGAGGATCTTGAGTCTTTATAACAGGAGGTGACATCACCGTGGCAGCCTGATCAGTCTGCTGGCAGCATTTCAGCACTGTGTCTCTCCACTTTCTCCATCATTATTTCTTAGGCCTGCCCCTTTTTGTGGTGGTCAAATAACACTACAGAGGATCACCTGGTCCGTATGTAAAAATTAGGGGCAGAATGTATTTAAATCAGGGCAGACAGCCCTAAGAGGTTTCTGCTCTTTGACAGGCTGAGCTTAATGTCAGGCGAGCAAATATTGACATGGGCGTTAAATGCACTTGCTACTGCAACCCGGAACAAGGATGTCTCCGGCTAACATTAGCCGTTTCAAAGCTACAGTAAATGGCTACATAATATTTATTAGCACATCTACGAGCTGCTCGTCCTTATGTTTCCCTCCGTACTGCTATATTTTAACCAGAAAGCTGCTTAGCTGGTTTCTGAGACAATGTCGACGCGCTCCTGTAAACACTTTTAACCGCTACAGTGACAGCAGGAGAAGCCGACGAGCAAAGCACGTAAACAAATGGCTTCACAGTGATAATACGGAGCTGTATAACGCCCTTACCCATTTCTGTGTTTACTGTCGTGTCTTTTCGGTCGCCTCACGGGTTGTAGCGGGATATTGTCGGTCATTCCTGCAGCCCCTTGTCGCGGGTGGAAGCTGGAGGGAGTCCGCTGGGCTGTGAAGTTGCTGGGCGGAGGCTTCCCAGCTGTCACTCATTCAGGACGGTTCAACAGCCAGCAGGGAAGCGGTGCTGGGACAGTGTTACACCAAGCAAACCAACCTCCCACTGGACTACTACAACACACTTATGTCATTAATAATTAGTTATTGTATTATTTTTTTCAAATAATGCGTTTTAGTTTTAATAGTATAGTATTATTAATAGTATTTTTTTTTCAATGGGGTGGCACAAGAAAGACCAAAAACGAACGAGGCGCAGTGAGGAGTACAGGAAATCCAGGACACATTATGTCAGAAATAAATACAGTAAAAAACACACACAAAAAAACCCCCAAACACACACACACAGAGAGAGAGAGAGAGAAATATTTTTTTAGCAGATAGTTATCAAGTGAAATTTGGCACTAAAAATGAAAATAGCTGAATTAAGTGTCATAGATTTTATTTGACATTAAAATAGACAAACTGTTGAATTTCATATAGTATTTCTGGACTGACTTGACTGAGCAGTCTTCTCTTTTTAATCAAAAATTATGGACTTTATTATTAACTCTGCCACCCCGTTGTTTTTTCCTTTTTCAATATTTCTGTCATTTTTCTGACATTGTTGATACAGAACACTTTTAGGACCATCTCAAGGACTGCTGCTCTGATCCTCTGCTGTACAATATCTTTTACTTGATAAATGTTTATATGTTAAATAAAATTTTATCATTTTAATTTCAATACTACCCGATGACCGCAGAGCCTCTGGTCCCTGTGGCAGCAAGGCAGCCCCAAACCATGATGCTCTCTCCACTGCGCTTTAGAGTTGGGGTACGGCTGGGTGACAGTAAGGCTTTTCTCCAAACACAGGTTTGTACAGTTTTTATGAACCACATTCACTAGCACTATTCTTATTCAGCATGTTTCTTAAGACTGGAAAGAGTAGTATTGATTTATTTTTTCACCAATTTCAGCATCTTTCCAAAATACCCCACAAAGAATCTGAGTAGAAAGTGATGTGATCTGATAGACTGTAATGTGATAGACTGATTAACACATATCTCACAATCCATCCATCTATGGCAGAAGGCTCCCTTTCCCTGAGCCTGGTTCTAGGAGGTTTCTTCCTGTCAAAAGCGTTTCTCTGTATTATTGTAGGGTCTTTACCTTACAATAAAAAACCACCCTGAGGTGACTGTTGTTGTGATTTGGCAATATGTAAATAAAACTTCATTGAACCCATCCATCCTTCCAATATTAAAAGCACACCCCAGTGTAATACAGTCAAATGGGCCAGTCATCAGCCTATTCGGGCATTTCTGAGCACATTAGAAGAGATCACATAAGACTGTAAAAGTGCTTATTTAAAAAGGCTTGAGCAAGGACAAAAGGGTAAACTTAAACGACTGTAGCAAATTGTAAAATTTGTATAATGAGTTTAACCTACAGCAATTAAATTTGCATCCCACAACTTTGACCTCAGGCTGTGACAGAGAAAGAGTCGATTGAAAAAATGATGCGAAAAGTCAACCACTATGAAAGCACCTATCGTGCACCATGTTTCAATTATATGCATAAAACATTGCACTATCTTTTTATCTTTTTGTTGACTGTAATGCTGCTTCCTTAATCACAAGGGGTTTTCACAGCAGGTAGCTCTGCATGTTTTGATTTGGCAGATTTTTACACTAGATGTGCTTCCTGACACATCCCCAAAGGGACTTGTGTCTCCTCAAACTGGGGACCTTTAGCTTGGCAGGTGAATGTGCAAACCGCAACACTACAGAGCCATCTTTTTGTTAGCCATTACAGAATCTAAAATGATATTGCATCAAAGGTACTATTAAAATGAGCTGACATGCAAACAACTCTCCTCAACAAAGACACCTGACGGTTATGATTGCCACGCTGTATTGTTGCATTACAGGTTTTTCTGTATTCCTGCTTACTCTGTTTGCCTGGAACTACTTTGTATTCCATAGGGAGACTTATGCAAACTAATGGATCATTTCAAAATTCCTCAGGAAGAGGCCACTGTGCTGCTGACCGAAAATGGACGATTGGATAGCATGCTTCAGTTGGGGATGCAAATAGTTTTTCGTTGAGAATGCAAAATGGCAAAGGATTAATAGCTCCAGTTGGGTAATGAGAATTTAAAAGAAAATAAAAAATTTCAGTAGTTATCAGAGGGTGAATTTATGTAAATAAGGGATTTTATGTACATTCAAACCAGCCCGTGTAGCCATGAATATTAGCCTAGAGGTGTGGCTAGTGCAATACTGTCTAGCCTTAAGGCTTTAAAAAAAAAAATAATAATAATAATTATTTCGTTGCTAAAGTTTGATAATCTTTGAAGTAATGACAGGAGGAATGTTGAAAAAGTCACCCTGATTTTATTTTTCAAAAATCAGAAAACATTTACGTGAAGGAAACCTTTGAGAAAAAAAAAAAATATTTACACTGTAAACAGATCAAACTGGCTCAACATTACTTGAACTGTAGAGACAACTTGAAAGCAGTTTCTGACATGGTTGCTAAAGAAAGGCACAACTTGGCAAATGCATATCAATAAGGAATGTACAGCAGGGACCTACAAAGCACTTGGACCATTCTGAGTTGTGTAAAGTGTCAGACATACATTCATTACTGTTCAACTCAGCAGGTTGAGAGTGAGAAATCTTATCGCATTATCGGAAAAAAACTAAACAAAGAATGTACCCAGAAATGTACAGAGCATTGCATTGAGTGTAAGGGGCATGTGGGGGACAACTAAAATCTAAGCGAGGTAGAACTCACCCCTAAACTCAAGCACTGTGTAATATAAATAAATTAATCATGCTACAAGTTGTATATTACCGTAAACAGCTGTTTGTTACAGGAAGGAAATACACATACAAATGCTGATTTGACCTCTTCCTGTTCAGCTAGTACAATTAAGCAGTGACGTAAATGTAACTATACAATGTAAATGAAGCTAAAACCTTAAATAAAGTGCAGGCATGAGAACATTAAGCATGGGATAGCCTTCAGAGCTCAGCCAACAAAATTTAACTCTGTAATTGTAGAAGTGGACTACGTGGGTGTAAAAAATTGATTTTAGTAAGCTGACAAAGTTGTGATATACATGCCATGTCACAACACAATATCTCAAGTCAAACAGCACCTTTGTTACAACCAGATGGTGCCATGAAATCAGACTAGGCACTTGGAAAAGGGTACAAATTATTAACTACTGTATCCTGGCGCCAGTGCAAAAAAAATGCAGTTATGACTGAACTGTTGCACTTTGAGAGATTTTTGCATTGCCCATTACATTAATCTGATCAGAAAGCCTCTTCAAATACAGACAAGCTAATAACATTTACCACTACAAATATGTACAATATTATGTAACCTATGGCACACAACAGGAAGGGAAGTAGTATGGACACATGTGGTTAAATACGTCATTATTTCTGACTCATCAGGCTGGCAAGCTCAGGTCATTCCCTGAAACTTTTTCTATTAAAGTCAAAATCCTTCAAAAGTATCAAGGAGACAGTCTTGAATTAAAGCAGTTTCAAGTAAGTTATACATTCAGTTTCTGGAGAGGCAACAAAACAACTCACTGAAAAAAAAGAAGAAAAAATAAAATACCCGCATATATAATTACATGAAATAAAATACAACTACAGTAGTTTTTAGGGATGCACCAACTGAAATCATGGGCTTGCAATATTGTCATTTTCCTCCCCTTCTGTACCAGGGAACCAGAGAAATCTTTTTATAACTAAATTTTAAAGTCTTTCAGCGCTTCATCATGCCATCAAAGTTTATGCAACAATAGACAGACATTAATCATAAACATCAGCAAGTCTTCTTTGTCAATGTCCTTCAGAAAAAGCTGTTGTATTGATGCATCCCTAGTAGTTATACAGATTTGACTAGAAATAACACTTAAGAATCGCTGAGATCAGGAGGAAAAGAGCTGCAATAAAGTTAACTGGACATTTTTAACCAATTTAACAGCAAATCAACAAGGTTTTCTCAGAATATTGATTGTACCTCAATAAAGAAGAGAGACATTCACGAAGTGAATGGTGTTTATTACCTGAT
>VUQG01000399.1:32857-59916 GCA_015106755.1 Etia nguti
TGCTTCACATTAGCATTCACATTGTTGGCACAGTCGGTGTGCCGAAAAAACATTCCAGGAAGTTCACTACACATCACAAAGGAGAATTTACAAAGGGGGAACCTTTATTAATGCAGAGCACAGTGATCACCTCCTGCATGTTTATAGCTCACCACACAACAGCAGTCACCCACAGATTTCTAAAGAGTGCTATATGTTCCAGTGGAAATACACAGTCTGCAGCAATGTGGGGCAAATTATAGGAATAATAGAATATGGTTGTAGTATAACCTTGGAGTTCTATTTGTAGGTCTCTTTTTTGCAGATTAACTCATGCAGACATTAATTGGTATACCAAGGACATACTAAACTGTTGCTTTCATAGAGGACAGTAAAGGTCACTGTAGTTTGACAAAAGTGTATTTTGGGTAAAATTATGTATGCTGACAGGAAAAGAAGCAACAGGCATACAGATATAAAGCTTGTAAAGGGATTAAACTGTTCGTGGAAGCACAATTGACACATAAATGCAGAACTTCTAGTCTATCAGGCAAGTTAGGGCAAGTGTGTTCATGCTTCATAGACTGAGGGCTTAAAATTTAAAGTTTTAAGAAAAGCATAAAACAAAAGTATAAACGACGACATTGTAGTTAAGGCTGCTTTTCATGTAACTTCCTATGTGAGAATCAGATCAGCTTGCTCTGTATCCTTTCAATTTTTTTTTGTATTTATACAAAACATGTTTTTGACCCTGCTAAGTTAATGAAACATTTTTAATTTGGATTTTCCTTTGTACAAGTGGCTCCATGCATGAAAGAGTGATTCATACTAGGAGAAAGCGCAGATGTTCATTTAAGAAAATATCATTTAAATGACCTATAGACAGGAGTATGCAAAGTTTCAGTAACTCTTGGTGATACTGGCCTTTCCACCATTCTTTATCACTCTAAAATGCCTCAGTAAGTGTTATATAATGCCACAGCTGATAAGTGTGAGACAAAGACACGGCATTATATTCAAATAAACAAATGTCCTTTAAGGGACTGGCTGAAGGTGAAAAAGAGGGGAGTGTTGTCTAGACATTTTATAGCCCCAATGAGAAACCATACTTCAATACGCTGCTTCTTCAATGTTCAATCTATACAACTTAAACTGTGCATAGTTGTTAAATTTGGAAAAAATGGCTGACTGCTTGGGAAAAAAAAGTCCCATAAGTAAATAATCATAATTAAATATACCAGTGAATTAAACTAAAAACTGCTTTCTATTTGACACACATTCTCGCTTTGTATAATGTAATACACCATCGAAACACATAGATTCCTTGACCTTGTTTTGTTGAGGTTACATGCGTTTGTTGGTGCCTGAAATCTATAGTGATCATTTTGCACTGTTCAGTTTCAGTTATGTAATTTTTGAGAAAAGAGAAACGGCAGTAGAAGAGGCAGAGAACGCAGAAAGCAAACCTAATACTGTGTCCTTGGCCAGGTCATGTATCTGACAATAGTATATCTACAATTGTGACAGAAGGTCTCATAAACAGCCAACAAGGCAGCTTGAAAACAGCCTCAGGACAGTAACTACTGAGTTATTATTTTCTATATCCTGCCCTAATTTTCATCCCCTCCTTGTCTTTTCACAAGAGAGTGCTGTGGGATAGAGAGACTTTAAGTTTCTCAGATGTGTCACTCGATGAGCTTTACGACGACCTTGCAGCGGACAAACAATAACAGCCTGACACTTGCTGAGGAATTGTGAATTGAACATGTGTTTTTTAGGACTCAGTAAAAGATGAAAGGCACAGACCAATCTGGGAAGGGTAAGCTATTTCACCTCAGTGTGACAATCAGTGCTGCTGTCAAAACAAGCAGATTTGTTTTTTAGCTTTATTTCTGGAAAAGCTTTACTCTTCCTTGCTGTCAAATGAAGTGATTTAAACAGAAACTTGCAGAGTTTGAAGAAAATACACCATGTTTGACTTTTTTCTATATATTCAAGTCTAAAATAAAAAGGTAGAGGTTATATTATTTTGTAAAATTGTGTATTCTTGTCTCCAAAAGTTGATTCTGTTCATCTGGACGTAGCGTTTTGTGGGAGAAACGTCCAGATGAACAGAATCAACTTTTGGAGATTTACTTTCCTGGATGATTGAGAATGCATCAAGATGTGTATTCTTGTGATATGAAAACCTAAAGGCACATTACATTACCTAAAGGCACTTAAAAGCTACTACGCAGTATCATTAGCTATGAATCTCTCTGGCATGACCCTCATCAACACTCTTGATGACATTTGAGTGTCATTCCCGAGCTCCTTGATTAAATCACAGACATTACACGTGTTAGATTGCAAATAATTAACTGTCTACTGGAGAAGCAAAAGGGAAAAATGGCATTTTTGTTCTATGTAAAGACCTAAAAAAAAAACCCATGCCAGGCTGTCTGACCCTTTTAGATGTTTTCTCACCAGCAGGACACCACAAATAGTCTTTTAATGGTTGACTAGTTTCTTGTTCACTGACATCAGGATTTCTTATGAGTGTATTTCCCAGATCCCGTTTTATTATTTTATCCTTTGATGGCTTTCTTCAGGTGCCCCTTAAAACATTTCCTCCCTTGTAGTCATAAATAACGTCATTAAATTTACACAAAGGACAAAGGGAAAAAGTTTTTTTTTTCATGCAAGACTTGAGTCCCATGGAAAGGGTAAGCAATGCTGAGGATAGGAAAAGAAAATGAAAACAGTTTGGGTGACCTTTTTTGTTACTTGAACTATATCTAGGTCCAGTGGTTTCCCCCTTCATATTTGTCATATCAGCGCTGCTTGAAGGCAATCAATGTGCCTTTTCTTAAGACTATACAGTCATTTTCCCTGCCACTGTTGATTTTCAATCACCTAAACATGGCATTATCTAGAAAATACAAGTATAGTGGCTCTCTGCAATTACTATAGTGTCCGGCTGTTTTCATTATTGATCGGCAAACACCCTTTCCAATGTCCTCCTTTTCATGAACATGTGTATTTTGTTCTTTTGTTTGGTAGCATCAGCCTAGAATAGAGGCTGAGGGCACTGAGGTGAAAGGTATTGGATGTTTGCTGGCTGTGCCAATATTGTTTTTCCCGGTGAATGTTTCTGTTTATGTAGAGCCTGTTAAATAATAGATTTTCTCCATTTATTATTATTTCTCCATTTACAATTATTTCTTTCTTTTTAAAAAAATAAAACCCCAACAACTTCTCTCTCTATTTAAAAATGGATTGCACTTTTTGTTACCCTTCTTGGAGATTTGACCTTCACTGTGCAGAATGTTGTACGTGCAGAGCTGGACGCTAAAAGGCTCTTTTGACATTTGTTTGCTGAAGGGGGAAATTTTTCTCTGTCATTGTCGTAAATGTGAAGTTAAGTCCAGGTTCAGTCCAGGTCCAACATGCAACCTGCAGTGTGGAAACCTGACATTTCCAGTGGACATGTGAACCTTTCAGAGAAACAGGACCCATCTGTGTGCATTTAGTGCAATAAAAGCAGTTAAGCTTTTTAAACAAATGTTTACTTATTTGTGCATTCTGCATTCTTCGTGGGCTACTGAGTGTGAATCTTTTTTTCTAAGATTTTTTTATGGGCTGTCTTAATTATTTTGGGATATATAAAATATATAATTTAAAATAAATATTTAAATATATACTATTTCAAGTAAATATTAAAAAAAAACAACCCATCACGTCGAGGGTACTTGATTATAAAATGTTAAAATTTAACAAACGTGTTTCCATGTAAAGAGTTTAACCGGAAATTGTTATGACACCTGGGTGGAACAGGAAGTATAAAAGGCTCTTTAAACTAGATCTGTGTCTTTAGAGATAGCGAGATGAGTGCTTATTTGTCTCACACCACTGAGTGAGAGGATGGGGGGTAGGGGCCTGAGGAGATTATGTGCTACAGCATTCCACAAACAACTTCTACTCTGGTCGTGAATTCTTTGATTTTAGCTTTCGGGCCTAGTTCCTACCCAAATTGAAGTAACTGTTTCGGCACACTATTTTGAACAATTTCAGGCGCTGACATCAAAAAATAAGTCAGTGTTGGTTTTATTTGTTAAGTCTGGTCTACAGTGATGGTAACAGTTTAATATCCAGCTCAGCTCTGAGTGTGGGATCTGTGTGAATGTGTGTGTCTGTGGCACAGGGGCTAGCGGGTGAGGGGAGAGATCAGTGGCCCACACATGGCTGTAATTTAATGGAGAATTGCCCAGTGGTTCCTGTGCAGATGTAAACACAGCAATAGTCAGGCTTTTGTTATTGCATGACTATGACAACTGCCTTCATCAATAAACAATAGAGTGTTGGGGGAAACAAGGACTGACTGTATGAATAGAACCCCACTGTGTCCACTTCTCACTCTGTTTTTTTAGTTAGAGCCACAATAAAGAAATCTGTGCAATAATAAGATTCGATCCCTGACGTTACACATTAAAGAAGTTAATGCACAACCACAGATATATAATTTTTAAGACCCTATTTAAAAAAAAAAAAAAAAAAGATGTCAGGGAGAAAACCATTATAATGAACTACTCTTAATTTACAAATCTTGATGGGATTATCTAAAGGAATTATAGTTTGGGGGATGAGGAGGTCAAACTTAAAGAATCTGCGACACAATAAACAAAGAGATAGGGAGAGCTGGGCAGTTCATATCAAGCTGTGAGTCAACAGGGGGCCAATCATTCAAATCTGAGATGCAATCTGGGTCAGGGCCATAAAGATTTACAGGGTGGGAAGTGGTGAGCAGTGGTGCTGCAGGATATCAGTCCTCTCGCACTTCTAATTAGCTTATGAGAATATAATGGTTATACAGCAGCACAGCGCACCATCTAAATGTGGTTATATATGTTCGTTTAAGTTAATGAATAATCACTCTCAAGCAGTGGGATGAAGGGAAAAACTATGTACAAATAATTTAATTCTAACATTTCTCTTATTGTGTTCTTTTGGAACATCACATTGTTTTCAACGTCACCTGAAGAATGAAACTAACTCAGGTGGTTCATGGGGGATGAGAACATGTATGGTATGGTGCCAATGAAACATTAATGACTGTAACACTTCTTTGTGTGTCAGCAACGATATCATGCTGACACGCATGCTCGGTTTTTGCAACAAAACAGAAAGTCTATCTGGAATTTCTCATTGATCATATAAAATCACATTAACCTAAAAATTGCTTAAATATAGCAAGAAGAGAACACTGAGTGCTGCCATACTGCTGACATTGTCAGACACTGAATTTTTTTTAAAATATCTGTGAATAAACCTTTAACTTTTGCATTACTAGGGGCAATGCAACCGTATCTAAAAATAATAATAATAACTAAATTATTTAATGCAAGTCTAAGTGGTAGATTTACCATCAGCTGAAAGCACTCTAAAGGGCCCTTGGGAATCAAATGGGTAAATCTTTTCTAAATACAAAAGAAACTGGCAGCCTATAGCACTTGACAGTGAATGTGGTGGCCCACAGACTTTAAGACACCTGGTGGGCTTTGAGTCTCTGGGCGGAGGTTTACAGTGGCTGCAGACAAAGACAGCCGTGGACCTGACGTACCAGATGTACTGACTGCTTTTTGTGAGCACTGAATGAAACTGTTTATCCCTTTGGCTTCTGCCTATTGTATTCAATAGTATTTACCTGGGGGCACCTAAAAAAAAAATCTATTCACATTTCCTGTAAGACGAGCAGCCTAAATATCATAGTTCTTATTACTTTGTGCTCATGAAAACTTATTAGAAGTATCTTCCTCTTGTCCCATGCAGTCTTACATGTTGAATAGCACTCTGATTAAAAACATACAATAAAAAATAACTGAAAAGGACTGCTAATTCTCCTTCTTGTAAATACAGTTTAAAAAAATCAGATCTCATACTACCACAAGTACTGCACAGGAACATGGATAAGAGTGCATTATGGTTGTTATAGCAACCACAGAAATGGCTTTTCTGCTGAACAATAGTCAGATGGGTCTTTGGGGAGGCCCAGTGGCAAACACCCCCCCACACCCACATCTGCTGCCCTCACATAGAGACTTATGGGATGTTCTGCCGATTATTTTCTGTCCTGCTTCCCCCTTTCAAAACTGACAGGCTGAGAGAAAGAGAATAAAATTAGGAATTCTGCCAACATCTGTGGAGGGGCTGTGGTGTGGTAAGCTCTGGTGCGACAGTTTAGATAGAAAGTTTGAAAAAAAGAAACATTTGGAGAGTGTGCTGAATTCATTCGAGTCAGTGGAGTTGAAAGGTGTGTGACAAATGGTCTTATGAGCTTTGCAAGGTTTATAATGGCAAACAATTTAGAGGAAGAGCCAGTAACAGGCATCTGAAAAGGGCTGTGAATAATAACTTTGCATAGCATCCAGGATAAAATGCAGGACATAGGTCACAGTATCTATTATTCTCAGACTGAATGTATACATTTTATGGTACAATTACTTGATGTTTCTTATAGTTTCCTCTAGCAAAAATAATGAATTCGAGGGATGTAAACAGCCTCACTCTCTCCTGTAATATAAGCAAATGTTTGAAGATGTTTGAGAGAAAAGGGGGTGGGGTTACTCTTTAACAAGCAATACTGTAAATTAAAAGCTGGACAAAAAGGAGAAAACCCTATAGTGTCTTTGTCTTTTGATTTCTAGACAGCAGCCTCGGAAGAATTGGATCGAAGCCACCTGCGTGTCTGCAAAGACACCATGCAGACCGAATACAGAGGAGACACTCTTTTTTTTTTTTTTAAAGACTGTGCTTAGTAGATTCACATAAAAGATGCTAAAAGCTGGTGACTCCTAACATAAATAAAACTCCCATATCTAAAAACAGGATTAATTATTAACAGGCTTATTAAACTCTGGACATCAGTTTTATTTATTTTTTCCACGAATTATTCACAAAATTGTCTCAATCTGCATTCCAACCTGTGCAGCATATCACACTAATTACTTTATTGATTCATGCAAATACAACTTAAATGGAGGGGAAAACGATGAAATTCAGCTAGAACAGATGAAAATGGATTTTTCTTTCAGAACAAACATTCAATAGATGTTTTAAAAAGAAACTCTCTGCAATGAAGAACTCAAACTTGTATTGCTTGTTTGAATCCCTGCCCTATACAGTAAACTACTGATAAATAAGTGCTTTCTCTCAGGTATGCTTCTATTTAGCATTTACATGCACGCACACATAAACAGAAAGTAATCCTGTTGTCATCACAGGTAGTGACCAATGATGCATTTACAGGCCGGAAAAGAAGGCAAAAGAAAGACTTTAGACTTCCCCCGCATCCATATTGATTAAACAAATTTGCCACAAATCATTTTACAAATGCCCAGCGGGGGGCTATAGAAGTTGGTGGAAATACCCCATTCATGCTCCGTCCTCCCCGCAGGGCTGGAACCTCGACTCTTGGCTCGTTTAAGCGTGCTGACAGTCTCTGATCCTCTGGCCATCTGCGGGGTGGGCTGGTCAGCGCTGAGGGGTCTTTGTGTTCTAAACTTTAGGAGATTTAACAGTGAAACTAGGAGAAAAAAAACCCTCTTAAGGTGAAGGATCCCCCTCATAAATCTGGTTTCTAGCTCATTTGCAAGACACACAAATCAAACTGTGAAGTCAACATGGCGAGGAGCTAAACTGAAAGGAAGCCTGAGTGAAAAACGTCTGTATGGTGAACAGTTTTAGTCAAACTAAGTGATTTTTTTTTTCACTGTAACGGGAAAACAAGTGGCATTCTCGGGAGCACATGGCACATGCCTGTTGTGCTCTTTCAGTGACTCATACAAATTTAGGAAAAGATTAGCCCCGCCCCCCTACCCCCCACCACCATGCTTTTCTTTGTGAATGAAAATGGGAGGAGACAGCTATGTGGAATCTATGTAAGAATGAGTATTTTTGAATGCAGGTGGGTGTGTACATGTGCTGAGTTGTTGTCTGACAGTGGAAAATAACCAAAACTGATTCAGTTTCTTTTTAAATGGTTTCTGTTTGTAGGAGCTGCTTTTCAGCTGTTGTCGTTGTTGTGGACTACTTGATTTTAGCTTTTTGATAATGCAAAATTAACACAAAGAGGCAGACTACAATGCAAAGTAATGCACTAATGTCCCCTACAGCACTGCGATCTGACCTGCCTGATGAAAACCCTTTAAAGAAATTTTTATCATTCACACTCTCCAGGTCCTCCAAATGTTGAAGTAAACATCAGCAGTCCTCAGTGTGGCTGTTCTGTGTAAAGAGGCCATTCCTCCTCTTCTTATAACCTCAAACACATGGTAAGCTCCTATTATTTTAACTGCTTCCAGTTACTTCAGATCTCACTCGACCTCTGAGTGCAATCAAGGGAAGGTATGGCCACATTAAAACAACCGGGCAAACCACAGCTTAGGTTACCCTTGTTATAAAAATTAGGTAACATCAATTTCATAAATGATTCATTAGTGGTGTTGATTCATTAATGATTCTTCTTAAATCTGGGAACAATTCTGAATGCTTATATATAAATCCTTCAAATTATATTTTAATTGAATATACATGACTAATCTGGTCTCAGATCTATTTTGGAACTCCTTTTTTTCCTCTTCCTAATCATTAGAAACACGTGTCTACTTTTTTTGTGCCTCTGTCCACACAGAAGTCCAGCGATGATGATGAGTGGGCTCAGAGGGAACAGCTGAGTTTGTTTCTGTAGAGAACAACAAACTGGTAATGCTTACAACAGCTGTGTGACCCGAGCGTATAAGAAGGCGCTACCGAGTGGGGTTTTCACCTGTGTAACTATACACATAAAGTAGCTTTGTTATGATTAGCTCATAACACATTCTTAAAGTCAGATTCATGCATGTACAAGCACGTGCTCTGGATTATGCGCAGCTCACGTCCCGTCAAACATTTACTGGAATCTTGAATCTGTTCCTGTATCGCACAGCTTATAGACGGCCCTAAATGCTTCCCCAGAAACCCAATCCAACAAAACAGGCCATCGCTCATAAAGATGCCACATGAGTGATGTGAGCAGAGCAAGTTATAGTGACCCTGGGACACACAACTCTTCCCGTTCCCAAACATGCAAATTCCCCTGGTTTCTACACATTTTTGATCTCTAGTAAACAACACATCGGATTCATTACAAGATGTGTCCATACACAAGTTTTGCATTACTTGTAAAAAGTTTTAGAAGAGCAGCAGCTTTTTTCAACAACAGGCTGTTCATTTCATTCTGAATTCTGCTGCCTGTTGCTATTTGACAGCAGGTTGTTTGAGCTGCTGAGTCATTTTCCCTTGCTTGCTGCTGCTGTTTGCATTGGTTGTAGACTGGATGACTGAGTAAACAAGAAATTGCTAATAATAATTTTTAGAGCAGACAGTAAAATATCTTGCAAACACATCGCACTGTATAGTTTGATGCTATGTGCGTAAATATGTTTTTCAGATAAATATGAAAGTATGTCTAATGAACCAAGTCCAGTGGCTTAAAACATGAGAATGGAGCTCTTGTTCAATATGAAAATAATTACAAATTCATATTTTGTATGCTCATCGATAGTGCGTAGGTTCCCACGTGCACACTCCGCTATGTAACTCTTCTTCAACTCTTTCTACCCGATCTAGTCGGAAGTTACAGAGGCTTGGTCCTCCAGACAATGAGATAAATATACTACTCCACCCTTGCCTGCAGATTTTTCTCATAAAAAACCCTTTGATAGTTTAGCCATCTGGCTGAGCCAAAAAAGTCCTCATAAAAGAGGCCCAAATAAGGTCAGGGGTCACTCCCTCCCTAGGTCAGGGGCCCTGGAAGGTTGTTATAGTGGACTTTACTAAAGTTGTCAGCTCAGATCCCCTTGACAAATTAAAGCACATTCTTCTGTTTTTTACTAGTATTCCATTACAGTCAGACTTCCCTAAAGGAAATGTTTTTCAGGACAGATGAGAGGTCGGTTACCCTGATATGAAATATGAACTCACCTGGGTAGTGTAGGTTGGGACGTGAATTCATTAGTTTTTCATCAATATTTGATGATCAAAATCCAGTTATTTATCAGTGTTGACCTTTTTCTTTTCAAAACCATTATCTATGTGCGGATGAGAAAACGGTCTTTACTCAACACATAGTACATTAAAGGTGCACTGACAGCCTGTCATTAACCCTGACCTGTCTGAGCCTCCGTCCAAATGTCCAGAGGATGAAAGGCTCGGACTGGAGTTATCTCGCAGACGCATTTAACTGACTGCTTTCTGTGTGTCAGCACGCAGAAACTGCCTGCTAACACGACACAGACACTGGGAAGTTTGATACACAGACTGCAGAGATTTCAAGCTACTGTTTCCCACTTGCAAACTTAAAATTGGGAATGGACATGTTTAGATTTCTCGCTCACCTATTGGATGAGATGTTTGACTCATGTTTGTAAGGTTAATATGAGGCTACAGCATGAATCTTAGCTTACCATGAATACAAAGAAAGAAATATGTTTGGCTGAGTCTCTCCAACTGTTAAAGCAAAGCAAACAAACAAAAAGACTCCATATGAAAGATGGCATTTAGCTACTGAGATATCACTGAATGATTCTGGAAGTTAAGGTCGTAACCAGGGTTAGCACCTGTAATCTATTGAACAGTAGAAAAAGCTACACTTCCAGACCATAGTAACCTCACAGCTGTTTTTTAAGCCTATATTTTGGTGGCTGACAGTGGGGAAGAAATATAAAAACTGTGAGCAAGACCAGGGGAAAAACACAGTAGATTGGCCTTAGTATGGAGTTGAACCCAGGTACCCCAGACTTATAGCATATCTATGTAACCTGCTCAACCCAATGAGCTAAACGAGCACCCTCAAATATTATATTTTGGCCACTATGAAATGCCCAAAAGTTAGCCACTACAATTTAAAAAAATATATATATATTTATGTTTAGTTTTTCTTTATGAAGTCAAAAGTGACCCATTTATAAAAGAAGATGGTTGTCAGCTAATGCTAGCAAAATTAATTAAAACTAGCCAGGTATATAAAAAAAACCTCCAAACATTTAAAGCATTTTATAATATATAAAATATATTATAAATCCTAATTCTTGATTTTCATATTTATCATTGAATGAAATGTTATGTTTTCCATTTGCGTTCGTTTTACGTTCAATGGTTGTCACTGCTAAAGATAGAATTGAGATTATGAAACAGAGGCGGATTTTCAATAATAAGAAAAAAAATATTCCAAATAAATACCTGGAGGAATTACCAAGATGGCTGCTTAGTGGTGAGGCTTTTAGAAGGACTTAGGTTCAACCAAGGAACAATGAGGTCAAATACAAAGACACATTGTTTTTTCCTACAGATCAGAACCAAGCTAGCGATTTAGCATACAGACACAAAGCACTATTGTCTATGAATGTACTATTGTCATCTAACTCTGTAAGGGTAAATGTAAATATACTGTTTAAATATACTGCTTTATCAGCCATAAATATGAGACAAATGGGAAGTAACATCTGTGGCTATCTGACAAAAAAAGGCGATTCTTCTTAAACAGGCACTAAATCATTATCAGAGATGAGGTGGGAGAATAGGAACTGAGCATTCATACATCTGTCTTTATACCCTGCGACTTTCACACATTTAAGGATGTGTTTGGTTTCACCCCACATGCATTCAAAAACCCATTAAAAAAGTTGAACAAATGCTGAGCATATGACAGCCCCTATGTGACTGTGGGAAGGACTACACAAAGGCAAGCGTTTTCCACCACACAGCTGCTCAGTTGGAAATTTGTCTTGTTCCCATTGTCTTACTCTTTAAAAGAAGTGCTAAAGCTCTCACTCCATGCTCCAGTCACTTCCTAAGAAAGGTGCTATTGGATGATACATGTGGCAGTGTCCAGTTTCAGGGGAAATGGTGAGTGAATTAGTAGGGGACGATGAGCTCCATTAAACACTGAAGAAGTGGACCTGGAAAGGGTGTCTGGAGTAATCAGCGGCGCACAACATCTACAGGTGGGGTATGGGAAAAGAGCCCCCGCCAGACTAAAATCATATCTTTGGTGAGCACAAAGTGTATGGATTTTTATTATATCTTGTTAAAGAATTAACAGCATTGCTGTTAAAAATAAAACAATAATAAACTACAAAATGATTTATCATTAAAAAATTGCATGTCTTTTCTCATATTTTCTGTAAAATAAAGTTTAAAGGTGACAGAAATAGAGAAATAAAGCCTTCAGATCGGCAAACCTTTACAAAACACGTCTCTTTTGACGCTGCGACTGAAAATGAGAACATTTTTCTCACAGAACTTTTGCCTGAGGGTCCGAGTATGAGGGGGGGCTCCATCACAGCACACTGTTATTAATCTTGGCTAATTGTAGGCTTCTCCATTCAAACACCACGCAGCTGTATTTTTCATCATTAAGCCTGTGTTTATAGTTGGAGGAAATTGGCCTACAATGTAAGTGATAGATAATCAAATCTCAAGAAAATGAACAGCTTGTGGTCAGCTACCACAAACCACACACTGTTTATCCAAGCATTCATCCTCTGAACATGAGGAGAATCTATTGAAATATGCTTTAACATGACTTAATCAGTTACAGAGCAATCTGAGCGGTTGTAACTCTTACTTAATTTACAGACTGTTACCGTCTATATGAAAATATTATTTTCTTGGTCATTATCCATATACTTGATGTTCACTCAAATGTCTCTATTTGATCTATTTTACACTTTTTTGCAGCGTTTCATTGAAAATATCTTACTTTTATAGAATGCTTCAAGTTATATAGTTTTTTTTTTAATATAGAATTTAATAGCACCTGACTTAATGTTTTCTTTCATGTACTTTTTCTGTGAGTTGGATGTGGCATTCCTTCAGTGGCCATAACACAGCTTGCATTCCATTTGTTGCACGGTGATGGCATCCTCTTTTGAAAAGGAATGCATCATGGTGGAATAATTGCCCTACTGCTCTCAGTCCACTTAGTTAAAAGGGATTCAGATGGTTTGGGATCTCTGTCTCTCTTCCCCCTCCACCACCTCTCCTCTCATGGGGCAAGGAGAAGAGGAGAGTCTGAGGGGGATGGGTGTTTGACTTGGGAGAGCAGAAACTGGGAGGGGGTTGAGTATTTACATAAATGGCCAATCTAAGTTTTTCAACCTCCATTTTAATCTACAGAAACTTAAGGCAACCTTTGCCCTAAAATGACGACCCCGTCTTCTCCTTATCGATATCTAAAGTTAACACGTAGGCTGGCATTCCACAAAGATTCCATGCATTAACTTTCCAACAGAAAGTGACGCGCACAACTAACAGACATGGATATTGGATTATAGCTGCATTTTAGAGGTCACATGATCCTCTCGGATCATGCTCACCTCTCGTCGGCTGCTGGGAGGTCCACTGAGTCGTGGTGGTGGAACAAGTGATCGCATGAGGCTGTGGCTTATCTCAGCCTACACATGCATGTTCACACACAAGACCCCCCCCCACATGCACACATCTACCTACATTGCACTTGTTAATCACAGCTTAGCAAGCATAACAGGTTCTAGAGTCTTAAAGTAATTTGCTTTTTAAAACTTTCCAATGGGTGTATCGCTCTTTAGTGCACACTTAAATTTGTCTCTGGATATTCAACTACAGGACAATACTTCTAATGGAATAATAAATAAATAAAATACACTAAAAGTCATAACATAATTTTTATTAGGAAGAGTAGCTGATTTTGAAATAAGCATAATTAACTACGGTTTAAAAAAGGCACCCCTTGCTTTGGAGGTCTCAGTTATTCAGAAACATTTAGATGCTGATATAATATTTGAAGTTAATTCATTGCTGTTCAAAAGGTCGACCTGCTTTCACTGTCGTCTGCAATACTGTACTATCATACTTCTGTACTTTTGTCCATCCTACTGTGTCAATCTTATGTCTTCAACTTCTCCCTGCTGTGGGGCTAATTAAAACAATTTCAAGGACAAAAGACAAGAACCTATTGTATCGCACAACCAGCAGTGCAACAGACATGGTGTCAGAGGCGTGCAGTTGTCAGGGATTAGCTCCCCTTTGCTGGCACAGATGGATATATCAGCCGCCACCACCAGTGATGAGTGGCTGAGCATGGACAACTGCCTCAAATGAGCTTCTAGCAGGAATTTAGGTCCAAAATCATATGACAAGACAACCACATCTGCATTTTAGGAGGATGACACGAAACACAGGATACAGTTTTGATTAACCTGTTGCACTGCAGATTTGTGGCAATAGACTAAACCTGCTGATCAAGATAAAGATAATGCATATTCAGGCATTTGAAACAGGTTTTCTTAGACATAATGCAAGTTGATTAGAACTATGGCACCAATATTTTGTCCCACATTATGAAATCATAGCATTAAACAACACAAAAATGATTTTATGTAAATTAAATTAAATTTCTCTGTATTATATCAGTTAATGATGGAGCTATAATAATGCAGCTGGCACAGTATTATTAGCGGTTCTTCCCACACAGAAACTGGCGACTAGTCGCTCCTATTTATGGGAACAAACATTCCCAACACCCAGATCTTTCTTCACATTCCTGAGCTTTGTTGAGCCCACCCCCTTTCTAAAACAGAGAGATCTGATGGTGACAAATCTTCAAACCAACTTCCTCTTTTTCCTTTCAACCCAAGTAATGGCCCAGTGAACTGGATTCTCTGTCCTGACTCACATCCTCTGTGCCATAATATTTATGCTGCCTATTCAAATGGTGGCATGATCAAATTGCTGCATGAATCACACCACAGGCACCAGCTCACTAAATTACATCCTGACTAAGAGTCTGAATATTAGTCTGGGATAATGTGATATTAGAAACAATGGCTTACTTTCCCCGTATTATTTATTAAGTTAATTTATTGCACCTCTGATGACCGCACCTGCTTGCCTAACCTGAACTGCGTATGAATCTGGGTGGAAATGTTGCTAACTGAGGTGCTGACAGTCAATGCCTCATCCATGCTTTTAGGGCATTGTTGTTATCTCCGTGGCCAGGTCAGACTTATCTCACAGAAGGAACTGTATGTGAACAGAAACAATAGGTTTGATTGAGTGCATTCCCCACAAGGTGTTAGGTTACACGAGCCTGGTCTATTTAATAGATGATATCTGTCTGAAGGCACTTTGCCACATGATCTTTATCGCAAGAGAAATGGTGCATTATTCATAAACTAATTAATTTTCTGTCATGAAGACGTGATAACAGGAAACAACCCGAGTCGACTTCATAACAGGGTAATACAATCGAGTTTGAGCCGAGAATTGCTAGAAAAAAAAATGTAACTAATCAATTAATCATTTTAAAAATGAAATTTCATGATCATAACCAACCATGCCAATTATTTAATTTACATTTGAAGAAAATACATCTCATCCATAAGTCCTTGTGCATTCATTCATAGGCTCACATACCCCCTACTTGATTTTTAAAAAGACACAATAATGCAATTAGCCTAACAAAGAAAATGGTAATCCATGAGCCAGTATGAGTGCATGGGTGGGGTGCATCTGTAATGACCCGAGAATGACTCTGAGAATGCTTCTGAAGAACTTTCACACCAATAAGCTGCAGGAGAGCCAGACTGAAACAGCAAAGTAGTGCAACTGAGAAAACAGAAAAAGACAACCCAACTTCCATTCAGAAAAGCATGAATTTCACAAAGCCTGCCTCCTATGCTTTAGTCAGGGGTTCAAATGTAAATGTCTAGACAATATTATGAAAATAAAGCCATCAATTAAATGGCGCAAAAAAACGCAAACCACTCATCCTAGTCTGTATTTACATTTATCAGTAACAGTAAGATCCATTATCAGACCACCAGCAGATACATAGCTGGGGGTAGATTCACATATGCTAATAAAGCAGATGTCCAGAGTCCTCAACACATTCCAGGCAGCCTATAAAAACAAAGTGTCTTTCTTCCCCTAGGAGCAGTGCCCCATCCCTGACTGTCTCCAACAGTCACAAAGATTCATATAAACACTTGGTGTTATAACCTGATGATCCCAGCCATGCTCAGGCTCTCCCTGCCACTGCCCCTAAAACAACCACACCATTTCGATCTCTTCAGACTACAGCTCCCCTCATTTTGGGAGTACCCTGCATGTTTGGCCAAGGTGTTGGTCATTGTTTGAAAAATTTCCATGACACTGGAAGTTTCGGCCAACGTCTCTGTGTCACTGCTGTCCAGTGTGCTGGACTCCAGCTAAATTCATCAGCCATTGTTTTCTCTGCGCAGGCATTTATGATGTCACTGCAAACATAAGCTTTGTCCTCAGATGAAGGATCAGCCAAGGTTCGTGCCCTTATGGGGTCAAACAAACATCAAATATGGACAGGCTATGACTTTTCATGGGGTTGGGTGGACATTATGGCGGTACAAAGAGAACTTTATTCAAAAGGTAAAAAAAAAGGCTAGCCATCCCCAATTCACCAAAGCTTTTTCACTAGTAACATTAAAAATGGAAATGTCTTCTTCTCTGTCATATTAATTATGATATTAATACTAATAAAGAGTCTAAATCTTACCGTTCCTCTCTTCACCACTCCATTCCTGAGCATCTCAAACATTTCTATGGGTCTACCAGTGACTCCTGCAGCGTAGTAAATGATCAACAATGATAAAAAGGTTATACAAACAAGATACACTGAAGAAATTATAGATGGGATGCAATAAATGTATGTAGGGCCACCACAATAGATTTAGGGATATAAAAGTATTTCTGCAATTCTTTAGAAAGAAAATCTTTTATTTATTAGGTGATTTATGAAGTAAAATACATCACACGCAAAAAAAGAATAAAAATTAGAGAGATTTTTTGATGGGGATGCAGTTTTAAAAAAATGTTGGTACGCAAAAAACCCACATTTCTCAGGTGAAGTGTTTCAAATCCACCAAAGGCTTCAGTGTTTCCCATTGTATAAGAATTATTGAGGCAGCAGTATCTGTGCGCATTAAGCACTCTGAAAGCACGCATGGTAAACAAAGACTTAAGCGCATACACAAGCATGTGCGCACACACGCACACACAACAATGGCTTGTATGTCAAAAGATTAGATTTCCATCGTGTTTGTTGTTTTAGGATAAGGCATGCGTGAACAGAGAAAATATTTTGCTTGCTCATAGGCATCTGCTGAAAACCAGTGGAATTTCTAAAATTGTAAATAGGTTTTTTTGCTTATGCAACAGTTTTTTTCCTCCTTTTGAGGACAATATTCACAGTTAACACATAAGTATTGATTCAAAAGCCACATGTGTAAAAAGCAACTCCTACCAGAGACTAGCAGCCAGTGTGTCCTTATACTAAACACATCAGTAATCATACAAATACCCTTATTATCAAATTTACTATGACTGCAATTATGGAATGCTTAACAACAATCAAATCACCGTATAAGGGCAGCCTGATGAAAACAAATGTCGAAGCACACAAAAACTGACTGCGCTGCTCTGCAAACTATGAGACTATGCGGACAGAGAACACACAAAGCAACATGCTGACATATGAGAATGATCAAAGGTTGTCGCAAAACCGAGCATAAAAAAACAAATCCCATATCTGCACAGAGCCAAACCTGATGGCCCAAGACTAACGCTTGGCTCGGGTTCCCAGCAAAACCTGCATCCAACCATATATGGAATAAAAGAAAACAACTCAGTGCTTGTTTCCCTTTGAATATATGGCACTGATGTGCACGGCCAAAATCATTAAAACATTCATTTGTATAGGGTTAGCGGCACAGAAACAAGACAGGAAAACAATAGCTAAATGTCTTTGTTCCTGAATCACAAAAGCTGATAGCCGGTTATTTGCATTCACAAGATTACGCTCAGCTATCGCTGTGAAACGGCGAAGCCCACATTGTCACAGAGGAATAAAAGACATTATTTTAAAAGGCACTGGCTCTGCATTGAAGAGCAGGAGATACTGTAGCTTTCTTTTGTCCACTAAAGGACTTTTATGGGCTCTAGTGCTCCCACTGCAGCCATGCCTATTGGCCCAAAATTATACTTATTTTTCTGCTCCCCCGAGGACTGGTTTTAAACTCTGCTTTCAATCTTAAAGTAACAACAACAAAAGGGCCTGTCAGAGTAATGCTTCCTGACAGCCCGAGATAGACGACAAAAGACAAAAACAACACCCCAAACACTCAAATGCTAAATAAATACCACAAAATAGTGTCAAAGCTTTGAGAGAGTGTGAAAAACTCAAGAATCACAGGAACAAATTTGAGCAGCTTCGAATTGTGCCCGAGTTTATTAAAGAAGAACAAACATGCAGCATGAAATATACAACCACCCGCAGAGGCAAAGTCATTTTAAATCCAGAGTTTGCCCTAAAGTGATACTATCGATTCCTCTCGTAGACACTACAATAGCCTAATAATGTCTCAGCAAATAATCACATTGCATTCAGAAAGGCAAATTGAGGTGTCTTTTTGTCCCTCGGCTGATCAAATACCTCTTTCATCATGAATTTCTATCACAAAGACAAAAAGAATTGAACACAGACAAGATAAAAGCCTCCAGTGCACTAAGAAATCAAAATTCACTTAAGATGTCAATAGTGTCACAGCCAAAAGATGCCTGTATCGGAAAAACAAATCCATATCAATACTTCACCAATCAGTTAATTTCATTAAGGCATTCAATGCCATTTACTGATGGGATTGCAAATTGTGTGCAAACAAACCAAAGGTCAGAGATGCATTGCTGAACCGAGGGACAGATTGTATCTGAAGGAGTGAAAAACTGTTTGGACTCAGTGGCTGATTTATAGCTACCTCTGATGACAGAAATGAACAAACTAAATTCATTAGGGTTTATTTTACCACCTTGTGACATTTTCACATTATTTAAAGCACCGGCAGTTTTTCACCAAAGTGTCATCTTGCTCTGGTTGTTGTCCATCTTTCTGTCACCTGGTCCTTTCTGGATCTATTTATGTCCAGAAGGAATGCATCACAAGTTACGATTTCTTTAAGCAGCTGTGAGTGGAAATTGCTTTTTGGGAAGCCATTTATGGCCCCCATTCAAAGGCTGGCATCTCAAACACAGGAAGGAAGGAACACAGAAGTGCTATACAGTATGAAGGGCTTCATTTTAAACTCCTCCTACCATTTATCAAAAAAGAAAAGCAAGCAAAGCTTTAGGATTTGCCAACAGAATGCACTCCAATTAGTTTTGAAATATGAAAACTAGCTCACAGACCAAATTGGGTATGATTTCTACTGTAAACGATTCACTATTTGCCAAAAAATAAATGTAAACAGAAAAAAAATAAAATAAATTTAACATCAACTCTCTTCAAACTTTCTCCCCAAGTAGGGCTCCTAAGACATTGTAACCCATAGAAAAGGCACTTAACCCAGCAAATGACGTCACATGTGGAAGAGGAGAAGGGGGAAAGAAAGGGTCTGTCCTCCTCAAGGGTGCTTAGGATTATGGCCTGGAAGTCTGTTAGATAATAGATCAAAGAGATACATCAGAGTGCTTTGTGGTTTTCCCACATAACACTCATCTTCATGCATAATGGAATTTCAGGATTTTTTTTCCCCCCCTAGTTCCACCTGAAGAAGAGGTGGCACAAAGTGGTTGGAAAAATCTGAGCTTGAGTGCAGGCCCTCATAATGCAATCCAAGTGCTGAACCGATGCAGATTTAGTGTTTGCATGCTGCTCTCTCTTTGTGGTACATTCTTCACTATAATCTGGCTTTATGTTGCTTAAATCATACAAAAAACAAAACCAAACTTCAGATTTTCCATTCTATTTAGGAGTATTTTGATCCGTCATTTGATTTCAAGGTAGAAAATAGAAAAATAGTACAAAAAGAACAGCAAGCAATCTAAAGAGCTTGCTTAACTTTGCATAAATACACAAACAAAAAACAAATATGGTATAATCACCATCTACTAATAAGATTTTTTTTATTGTTCAAAACTGAACCTAAAAACAAAAAAAATGTTCAATGCCAACCCGACTAGCGGATTTCTGTGGCATCTGGTGGTAGCGTTACATTTATTCAAAGTTAGCTCTGTTACCCATGGAAGCTTTTTTCTGTCACTGGAAATAATTGAGGTAAATTGAAATGTTAAGTTATCCTAAAACGCATACAATGGGTTATATGTCAAACGATTAGATTTCTACCATGTTTGTTGTTTGAGGACCTGCGTGAACAGAAAATAAGTGTAACATTTTAATTTGATAGGTCAAATACTGCATTCACAAAACAATTATTAGCAAATGTAGGCTAAAGCTAGCACTCTAACCTACCTGCACACAATTAACTTAGTTTTAGAGACAAAGAAGTCTCTAAAACAATAAGCCTAACCTTTTCATAAGGATTTCTCCAATCAGCACCCTACAATGTCAGTTCAAAGCAGAATTCACAAAATAAATGCAACTACGCTTTCTTACCCAGCTAGGCTAGCTGTTTTTCCACATCCAGTGTTTATGCCTCTTACTCCTAGCTTCACATTTAATGACAGACACAGCAGTCATTTCATATCAATTCAGTTCTTGGCTAGCACTTTCAAAAAGTCACAATGTCTCAACCTTCAAGTGAGTAGCAGTCACATCTTATAGAAACACAGTGGGATAAAAAAAAAAGCGCAGCATTTCTCAAGAAAATTAGTAATATGGGGATATTATAGAAAAGCCATCCTTCATATATTTTCAGTGTTAACGCGCATACATTACACAAATACCGTTGCTAACTAGAGTCCCCTGTCTGAAACACAAACCAACTCTCTCAACCTACAGTGCTGGCAAACATATTTTTTTAAACCATCAAACCACTTCATCTGAGTTTGTGGCCATGCTGAGCGAGAAAATGTAAGAGTCTGCTTCAGCAGAGCCATTAGTGCTCAGAGACCAGAAAGAAATCAATGGTCAAGTGTTTACACAGGAGAATCCTATTCAGGTGCAGCATCCGCTCTCTGCAAATACTAAGTGCTGAAGTCTGAATGTAAAAATAGGAAGAATAATAGAAAGCAGCAAGCAAAAAACTGGCTCTTTATTGAAAAATCTATTGGGAATGCAAGTCGCCTTTTAGAAGCTAAGACCTTGATATGCAGCCTAATGTTTTCTACAACTGGCATCTACTTTTTCAGATTCAAAATGAGGGCTTGAAGAAAAATATTTATTTTTTTTTTTTTTTTAAAAAGCTATACATACAGAATATGTATAATCAATACTACGGGGCAGCAGTACACTTACAGTCTGAATACTCCATAAAGCAGAGCAAGTTTCATTATTTACTCTCATCACTCTGCTGCCACCTGACGGACAAACATAAAAAATACATCGTACAAATACATTCAGTCACTTTCACATTTTGTTCATTTGCGGTATTATTCTTTTAATTTTTTTGTATGATGTTGCTTTAAATTAAACCTTATTTCAATTGAATATTGTAATTGAAATATGGTTTAATTTCTTTTTTTTTTAATGCCTGCAAATATAACATTTGAAAATACAGTGCATGAAACAATGTTAAAATGGACATTTTATTCTAAAATGTGAAAACTAAACAACTACACCTCCAAAGCCAACAGGTTTCTTTTTATATTTTAGTGGTTACCGTTAGATCTACAAGTTGTTATAAGCAGAGAAATAGCTTATGATGCAGTTGCCGTCTTTTCACACTTTCAGAAACACACAACACTGTTCACTGTGGGATGCTTTCGAGTGTGTGTGAATCGGAATAGAGTGCGTGAGGGGAGAGCTGATCCACCGTGCTCTGCTGAGGCTGAGGAGACACTATAAGTGGAACGCCGTGGATGACCACATTCTGACTGCCCAGGCTGATGTTTGGCACCAGTAATGAACTTTCCTCACAGGGTAAGGCACTCTCCTCAACCATCACCGTCTCTGCTGGCTTGGACATGCCCACATCAGGCAGAGGTGATGTGGTCACCAAAGCAGAGTTTCCTTCCGTAACCACTGTAATCTCTGTGCCACCTTCCTGGATCAAAGCGTTGAGCCCCTCCAGTTCAGAGCAGGTGGTGATGAACGTCTGTGTGCTGCTGCTCGAGTCCTGAGCGGTTATGGCCGTTTGCATCAGGGCCTGGTGGAGCGGGTTGTTGGCATCGTCGGTGCTGAGCTGAGTCAGGAGGACAGTCTGGGGTTCAAGAGTGGCTTCTGTGGTTTGGGATGAACCGAGTGGTTGTACAGGCGCCAGCAGGTTGACCTGCTGGATCATGGAGTTGACTACCATGTCCTGGTTTTCTGGGCTAAGCAAGACCATGTTGCTCTTATTCTGGCCATCTCCACCAGTCGAGAGCAAGGGGTTATCCTGGCCTAACGGGTGAGATACAATGATTTTAAGCTGTGCATTACTATAAGGAGGCATTGGGTTACACGGGATAGGAACTTCGAGCTCAGCGTTGGTTTGTGACATGGTAATGGGAACCAAGTTAACTGCTTCTGCTGGGGTAGAGAGCTGGAGTTGCAACACATTCTGAGTGTCCCGATGCTGCTTCTTGTGGCTCCGCAGGGAGTCTTCCCTCACAAACGAAGCATCACATGAGTCACAGCAAAAGGCTCGAGCTGCATCTAGTTTGGCTCGATACCGAGAGCTGACAGGCTTTGGAGAGTCGGTGCCTAAATTTTTCCCTCCACCTCTGCCTCCCTTCCCACCGCTGCCTTTTTCAAGCTTATCCGAGTGACACTTCTTCTTGTGAATGACGAGATTGCTGCGCTGCTTAGAGGCAAAGTTGCAGAAGTCACATTTGAAAGGGCGGTCTTCGGAGTGGATCCGCTCGTGGACCTTGAGCGCCCCCTTGCTGGAGCAGGAGTAAGTGCACTTGGAACACTGAATGGGCTGAGTGGGTTGGTGTTCTCTCAAGTGTTGTCGCAGAGCAGTCTTGTTGGCACACTTGAAATCACAGTGCACGCACTGAAAGGAGTTCTCCGTACCATGTTTGATCTGAATGTGCGATTTCAGGTTTCCTTTCATGGCGCAGCGGTACTCACAAAAGTCACATTTGTAAGGCTTTTCACCAGAGTGGATCCGGACATGCCTCTTCAGGTCTGAGTTTATTTTGAACTTTGCATCGCATTGTTGGCACTGAAAAGGTGCATCCCCTTGAATATAAATACATAAACAAAACCAGTTTCAATACCAGTCTCTAAGCTACAACTGTCACAGAGCTGCTGACAATTTTGGATTTTCTAGCTACTTACCTGTGTGCGAGCGGAGATGCACGGTAAGTTGGCTGGAGTTGCGGCTGGCGTAAGGACAGATCTGGCATTTGAATGGCCGTTCATCATAGTGGATGCGCAGGTGCTTCTTCAGGCTGCTGCTGTCTGCTGCTGCATAGGGACAGTGTTTACATTTGTGTGGCTTCTCACCTGTGTGCGAGCGGCTGTGCATGTTCAGCTTGTCCCGCCGACTGAAGCGTTTGTGGCACAGTTCACATTCAAATGGCTTCTCACCTGGATGGTAGACAGAAAAACAACTGGGGTTAATACCTTACTCTGAAGGGGTTTTGCAGCTGAAGAACATATTTTGAAAGCAATAGCGTACCTGTGTGAGTTTTAAGATGGCGCTCCATGTCTTTTTGGCCATACTGTGTCTTGAAAGTGCAACCTGTAGATTGTAAAAAACCCCAAAAATGTTCTTAAATTGTGTGCAGCCTCTGCATTTGTGAAAAGTCCAATCAACACTTTACTAAATAAATACAGTGCTGTGAAAAAGTTCCCGATTTCTTTCTTTTTTTGCCTATTTGTCACTCTATTGATGCTTTGTACAGCACTTTGTCAAACTTGTGTTTTTAGAAAGTGCTCTATAAGTAACATTGGATTGGACTGGCACTTTGTATGTTTTAGCACATCAAACAAATTTCCTGAGAAAATACAAAATGCAGTTTTTAAATGACAATTTCATTTATTAAGGAGTAAAAAGACACCTACCCGAGTCTATGTGAAAAAGTAATTGCCCACGAGTTTTTCTTTGGGGGTGTGTGCGCTTTTAAAACTCTGTTATGGTTGTTTTTACTTGTGTCATTTTGTACATTTTAGTTCTACTTTATTGCTTCTCTTCTCAATTTTTTGCTGATGTACTCATTTTGTGTCAGTGGTGGCTGTTTTACACCAGTTTCCAAAGCTGGAATGAAATTTTGAACTTGCCAATGTGTTTTTTGGATTATTGTCCTGCTGCATAAGCCAAACTGATTGTCATATTTTTTAGTAGAGAGCAGAATTCATGGTTCTATGAATTATAGCTAGTCATCCAGGTCCTGGAGCTGCAAAGCAGCCCAAGACCATCACAGTACCACCATGTTTGACTGTTGGTATGATATTGTTTATGAAATGCTGTGACAGGACGCAAACCTTCCAAAAAGTTAAACTTTTGTCTCGTCAGTCCACAGAATATTTTCCTAAAGCCATGGAGATGTTCAAGATATTCTTGGATCTTTGCGTTCTTCTTGGTCAGCAGTGCTTTTCACCTCAGAAGTCTCCCGTGGATGTAATTTTTGTACAGTCTCCTTATTATTGTTGAATAATGATCACTAGCTTTAACTGAGGCAAGTGAGGCTTATAGTTCCTTAGATGTTGTTCTGGGTTTTTTGTGACCTCTTTGATGCTCCTACGATGCACTCTTGGGTGTAATTTTATTTTGGACTACTTTACTTGATTATCTTTTCACATAGGGTAGCTTTGGATCGCTTTTTTCATTCTTAACAAATGAAATTAGCATTTAAAAACTGTATTTTGTACATACTTGGGCTATCTTTGTCTTTGACTTAATAAAGTTTGTTTGATGATATGGAACTGGAAAGTGTGACAAATATCCAAAATAAAGCCAAAAAGAAGGAAGGAGACATACTTTTACAGCACTGGACATATTAATGATATGGGGCTTGAGTGGCAGGAAGTGCAGTTCTTCCTGTTAGAGATTGAAGATCTACAGCAAGAGGCACCAACCTGAGAAACAGCAGCTGTGTCTCTTTGAAGTCAGGGCAGGTTTTAGTTTTTTGGAAGGTGTCTTTGGGGCTTTGGTCATCTTTTTGACACCTCTCACAACACAGGTCTGGTAGGTCTCCTCAAAAACAAACTCAGTGCTGGAGTCTGAAAATAATTTGACAAGGCAAAATCAAGTTTTCATTCAAATTATGTACAACAAAAGCAGAAAGAGGAGTATGTTACCTGTGAGAGTGGATGTGGCAGTAGTGGTTGGGGCGTCAGGGGTGGACAGGAAACATTCATTTTGCTTATGGGCGAGAAAGACCTTATAATTATTGTACTGCTTTTTGCAGGAGCCACAGATGTGGATATCTGGGCTCACCTCCACCACCACAGAATGACCTGCAGCCACTTCGGATGGCAGAGAACACAAAACAGGAAATAATGACTTAATGGGACGTTGCATAATGTACATCTGTGAAAGTGATTACAAGTTGACTACAGTAATTTGGAGCTAAATCGTGATATCATAGATTTGTCCTCCAGTTATGAATTTTAGCAACTGTTTTGTTTTACCTTCAGCGGTGTATGCAGCCATTTTCGAGGTGGTTTTGCTGGAGATCAGCTCATTTTCTGTGTCCTCACGGCGTCCATTGTAGTTTTAAAACAAGCCGACTGGGATCAAAAAGTAGCCAATGAAACATCACTACCTATTTCCAACTGCGAAATCTACCACGGTTTGCATATCAATAGAATTAGCACTTCACTTCTCTGCCTACTCCATGTTTTACGACATTCTACGTTGGGTTTGCGGCAACTGCATAAGGCTTTGCTGGTGTCGTCATATGCTGCTTTGAAAAACATGGGAAAATCAAAGTACAACGTCTGATCACCCAAATCAACTTATAAGTTAATAAATAATAATATTAATAAAGCTATCTGACTGAGTATTTGACTGTCCTGTTTAGAATAAACAAATCTCGATTTAACACTGTGTTAATTCTTTTGCAAACCGGGATTTCAAAAGGTGAAATTGCGTATTTATGAGCACTTGAACGCAACATCATTGTGTGGTTGGTCCCCCCGGCCCATTCGAGGTCTTCAGGCTCTGCTTTCCAGATGCTGAACAGAACTGAATCTGATTTGAAAATGTAAAATTCTTTAAAAACAAGAAGTATATTATATAAACGTTTAACGAGTAGCTGCATTAGTTGACTTGGGGAAGATAGTAGCTATTAGCTTACCTCTTTGTTCCCAGAAAGCCACCAAAACGGTTAGTACTTATTGGAAATGTCACAAAGATAGGCAACGATGGCTTTTACATGTATGTTGAAACTATTTGTTGGGCCATATAAATGTCAAATTCTAACTTACGTCGGCACAGAAATCAGCAGTTAGCTTTATTGTTTATTCTAGGCAGCAGAATATTGCCTTAACACTTGCTGTGGTGCCTGCAGCGACTTAATAGAGTATTTCTCGTGTGCAAGGTAAGCTTTCAGATGGTAGGCTACTTAAATATACATGCTCTACCATTTTCAAGTAAGGGCAATTTACTTGGTTGTTGGTGTGAGTGAATGAGAATGCCTCTTTTTTTTATGCCAGAGCAGTTGTGCTAGTGTGAATAAGCCATGAAAGTGACTGACACACAGCTCCATTTTCAGTGGCAGGTCCTTAACTGCCTGATTGCCACTGTGAAGCTCAGGAATTTCCTTACGCTGACTTTCCTGCATGGCAAAGGCATAGGACTGATTCCTTCCCTGCTGAAACAGCAAATCCTTGAGACAGACAGGAGGTACACACACATATTTAAGTACACTAGACACATGAACACACACACACTTAGACTTGCAAGGCCTTTCATAGCCTACCCACATGAATGTGACTAGTTGATTATCAGCCTATTTGACTTATAATTTGTCACGTATAATCCATAAATGTTCAGTTAGTGATATGGTAAATGCATTGATGATATTATTAACAAAGTACTGTTTTCTTAGCAGTTTGAAATTTGATGATACAGCTCAGAAGGCGACATGAAGAAATGAAAAATGAGCTAATTAAATAAATAATTGCATCTGACCAAAGAGTGTGCAAATTGCATGCACATAAA
>VUQG01000402.1:0-13393 GCA_015106755.1 Etia nguti
CTAACTTTTTTCCATTCGATAAAAGTTATCGTGAGGGTTCCTGATGGTTAGGGACAAATGCAATCGCATGGCAGGGTGCTGTAAACGGACCAAACTTCAGTCAGGAGAACAACTGAGATAATCCATCCACAATACGAGGTTAGTCATAAATATACTGCAACAACATGGGAATAGAGCAGCTGTGAGAGAATTCAACATTAATGAATCAATGGTACGGAAGTGGAGGAAGCAAGAAGAATGAGTTGAGTAAAGTTTGACTTATCTGACTGTTTTGTTTCACTTAATGCACCTTATAATCCGGTGCGCCTTATGGTCCAAAAAATCCGGTACTTATTTTTGCTTTATCTGTTTTTCATTAATTTTGTTGTTTGCACCTGATTTAACAGTAGGTTTCCTACCTCAACAGCAACCTTCCAAAACTAGAGTAACTGCTTAGTGGTATGTTTGTGTTAGACTGTGGCTAAACTAGGAAACAATTTAGTTTAAAGCCAGACTAAATTTGAGGAAAAAAAAAAAAAAGATTTTATCAACATTCAACTTAAGTTTTCAAACTGCGAGTGGCCTTTTTAAGGAAGCTACTGGTTCCTTTGCATGAAGTGTGAACTGCAGCATCATAAAGCAGCTATTAGATTTGAATCTATGCAAACTCTGACATGTCGACCAAAGTAGATACCATGCTCACATTCACTCCCGCTGTCTGATAAGAAATGCACCACTGCATTTCTTATTTCTTGCAGTCATCCATTAAGGTTTAACAGATTTCAGGTGGCATATCAGATAAAACTTTGTCAGTACCTGTTGAGCGAGCTGTTTCTTTGGGGTAGACGAGGTGAGGGGTCATCACCTCCTCCTGGGGCGGGAGGTAAGGAAGGAGGCCCTGGACGTCCTGGCGGAAGAGGAGGTGCGCCCCCACCAGGTGTGGGACGAGAAGGTGAGGAAGAAGCAACAGACGGAGAAGGTTTGGAGTTGACTGAAGGAGGAGGAGGTGGCATGTCACGTGGCATGGATGGCCGGTGTCCTCCAGGGGCAGGTGGTGGCGGTCGATCATCAGGAAGTGGGGGCCTCCCTCCTGGAGCAGGCGGTAA
This sequence comes from Etia nguti, assembly GCA_015106755.1. Classification (NCBI taxonomy): domain Eukaryota; kingdom Metazoa; phylum Chordata; class Actinopteri; order Cichliformes; family Cichlidae; genus Etia; species Etia nguti. The sequence goes on from VUQG01000402.1 coordinate 1,086, forward strand.
GGGAGGTCTGCTGCTATTTGGAGGTGGAGGAGGAGGCGTGGAGAAGCTTGGTCGAGGGCCTGGTGTGGAACCTCCTGGTGGCGGAGGGAGAGCGCCATGCCTCCCTGATGGAATGCTTGGTGGTCCAGATGGAGATCCATGGCCCGGCCTTGGTCCTGTGGGGAGTGATGGTGGAGATGGGCCCCCACGAAACGAGAAGGACTGAGCAGGTCGAGGTGTGTTGGGTACGGGAGGAGGAGCACCTCCTGGAGAGTCTTGCCTGGATGGAAAACCTGGGCGGCCCTTGGGAAGATCAGGGGCACTGCTACGGCCACCAGCAGGGGCTCCTGGAAGTCTAGGTGGGCCGCCAGGGCTTCCACCGCCACCAAAAGGGCTTGGGCCACCAGATCGGCCTCCAGGTGGGGGAATGGGTCCTCGGCTGGGTCCCGAGTCTGACAGAGAACAAAACGGAAAAATTAACTACGAGATTGCACAAAGATCTGCTTTGTTGTTTGTCATTATTTTGTATCATTTTTTACCATTGGAGTCTCTGTTTGCTGCAGATCTCAGTTTTGGCATCCCACCCGCAAACAGGCCTCCTAAACCAGCAGGAGCCCCACCACCACCTCCTCCTCCTCCTCCTCCGCCTCCTCCGCCTCCTCCGCCTCCTCCCCCGCCTCCTCCTCCTCCCTTGGGTTCTGATAGAATAAAAACCAATAGTGAGTTAATCATTCTTGCAACATGTGGAGGACATTCATTACTGAATCATATTATTTCCTCATTACTTGTGACTAAGCTAATATGACTAACTCCCATAATTTCTCCTTTGCAGTCATAACTGAAATAGTCACTGAATGGACATCAACTTACTGTCAAATACGGGTGCACTGCGGTCATTTGTAACAGTTTTCTTTAGTCTGGTTCCTTTACCAATATCAGACAAAAGAGCGCTCCTTCCATGCTGCTCTGAACGGCTTAGATTTGGCTTTTCTGTGTTGGCCTGAAAAAGACACACAAATACTGTCAGCACTGGGAAGTCACTAGCAAATCGAGAAATACATTTAATTGTAATTAGTTATGCTTACTTAGAAAATATATGTCATTAAATTTACAATACATATTGTTTTGAATATGTCTGCACTGCAGATATGACAGTTCTTTTTCAGATATTACTAGACAATGTAAGTCAGCAAAGGATGATACTGTTCATTATTACCCAGTGTGCAATCAATTTTTAAGCTTTCTTTTCCTTCAAATTCTTGGCAGAAATTACACTGCCTGTTTTCTTCAGGTCATATCACTGCTGATTGCCATCTGCCACGCCTTCAACCAGTCAAATGCCTCAAAGTGGGTGGTCTTTTCGTCTGTCACAAAAGACTAATTTCTTCAAATTAAATAGCATTTTCCTTTTGAAATAATAAAAAATTAGCTGCAACACTTTATATTCTTCAGTGTGAAACGGTGAAAATGCTGTTGCTATTAAATGCTCAAAGAGGTGAGGTCAATATATTACATTGAGGATGTGATTAAAATATTGACATTTCTTTCATTTTTGGCAGGGTAACTAGTAAATTGTAAGCTTTTAGATTTCTAGAGCAAGCTTTTCAACACTACATTACTTTATAGCATTCTATAGAGAGATGGATAAAAAGTCAGTGAAAGAAAGAGAAAACACATTTTCTTAAATTACTTAACCTTTAAAGTGACATGCCATGTAGATGAAACTATGAATGAAAAATAACAAACAAAAGACTTTATGACATTATATGGCCACAAGATGTCTCTAGCTCAGTAGAACAGAGCAACAGATCTGGCTTGATGTAGAGATAAATGAAAACAAAAACTCACAAGACCAAAAGTAGGAGGGGGGGGAGCTGCTGGAGGTGGTGGTGGTGGAGGTGGTCCTGGCATCTTCTGCTTTCCTCTGTTTTACTCTATCTGCACTGGATGCCGCACCCTGGAGGACAGATCACACACATTCTTGAAAAACGGAAAATAAGCTGATGCTGAATTATGTTTTGACCTCTTAGCATTCTTAAAGCATCACAGTGTCCCATTAGAGATAAGACAGGATGCTGCACTGCAATACATTTGTGTTTCCTCTTACAATTTGTTTATCAATACAAGGCTTTTCTGATGACTATATTATTCATGACTCCACCACAGGATGGTGGAGTAAAGTGAAGTTAAGCAACTTCACTGAGAAAGAAGTGGGAAAATGGCAGACGGCAAACAAAACTGAATCACAGAGATAGCGGACTCAGCTGAGACTGAACTATTAAAACTGTGTAACGTTAATACACAAATGCTGTATGCTGCTGACATCACAAGTGATTACCATTGCTTTTTGCCTTTTGAGGGCATTTTTTTCTCCTTCAGCTACGCAGTTTTTGTGATACACTTACTCGCCAGTTTGTTAGGTACACATGTTCAACTGCTCATTAACATAAAAATCTAATCAGCCAATCTCATGGCAGCAACCCGAAGCATTAAGGCATGTAGACATGATAAAGATGACCAGCTGAAGTTCAAACGAAGCATCAGATTGAGGGAGAAAGGTGATTTAAGTGACTTTGAATTTGGCATGGCAGTTGGTCTGGCCTGAGTATTTCAGAAACCTATGAACTACTATGATTTTCCCACACAACCATCTCTAGAGTTTATAGAGAATGGTCGAAAAAAGAGAAACTTTCCAGTGAGCAGCAGTCCTCTGGGAGAAAATGCCTTCTTGATGCCAGGGCCAGACTGCTTTGAGCTGATACAAGGGCAACAGTAACTCAAATAAGAACTCTTTACCAACCAGGGTAAGCAGAAGAAGATCTTTAAATTAACAGCAAGCCTTGAAGCACATGGGCTAAAACAGCAGAAGACCATGCCTGGTGCCACTCCGGTCAGCTAAAAAGAGGACACTGAGGCTAGGATTCACACGAATTCATCGAAATTGCACGAAAGAATATTGGAAAAAAGTTGCCTAGTCTGATGAGTCTTAATTTCTGCCATGACATTCAAATGGTAGAGTCAGAATTTAACCAACATGAAGGTATGGATCCAATCTGACTTGTACCAGTGGTTAGGGTTGGTGGTATAATCGTGCGTGGGATACACTTAGCCCCTTAGTACCAACTGAGCATTGTTTAAACTTCACAGCCGACCTTAGTATTGCTGCTGTTGTCCATCCAGCAACATCCGATTGCTGCGTCCAGCAGGATGACACATTTCAAATCATCTCAGACTGGCTTCTTGAATATGGCAGTGAGTTCACTGTATTCAAATGTCTTTCACAGTCATCAGATCTCAATCCAATAGTGCACCTTTGGGATGTTGTGGAACAGGAGATTTGCATCTTGGATGTGCATCTGACAAATTTGGCACAACTATATGATACGTAGCGAGTCGTACCTAATAGTGTGGCTTGTATGTGTAGATTATAGATAACTGTTTCGGTATTTCAAATATCACAGGAACACAGTACTGTGATAGCACCATTATAAATAGCCTTGAAATTTATAGTATTGTGTTGTGAGTTAATCTCTGACTTCCTCAACTAGTTTCTACAAACCAAAAGGTTCAACTACAAATGTTGGTTTGGAAGTAACAGTTCTCATTTTGTTCGTGCCAGACAGCAAAAGCACACTCTGATGATCATTTCTCTAGCAAAATTTCTGTCATCCACAGACTAGCAGGGATTATTAATAAGACTACATATGGGTGCTAATAACTGTTTAACAGTAGAGAAAAATACCACAAGGAAATCCTTTTTAAAGGGTTTTAAGCTCCAGTTCATCTAATGACAAGTAGACACTATGAGTTGACTGCATTGAAGTGACATGAAAAAATGCGCCTTTATATTTTGCATACAAAAAACAGTGGCTAAAGAAAGTTACTTTCATTTCCTTAAATTTGCTTTGGTGAGAAGTCTGAAAATATGCAGAATACAAAAAAAAACAAAAAAACAACTACTGTTGGTTACTTTGTTTGACCGGCAGGGATCACAGAACATCACAATCATTTATGGTGGTAGTGCCTGTTCACTACATCTGAGCTTCACGTGGGTTTTATCCTGCTATACAAATCAGTGGGGGAGTCCAGTAACTGCAAAGACGGCAGCAAAGGCTCTCCGTGATATGTCTTCCTCTTTAGTCGAGTCTTTTTTTACTAAGCATTACTGATAAAAGTGGTTCTGACTGGAAAATGTATCACCCTTTGCACTATAATGTCATGTATTTATGCTGTGTTGATTTCTTGGAGGAACTGAAAGTAAAGGACGGAGACAAGATCGCTCGAGAAGGAAATATTTTTCAAGAAATATGAGGAGTAACAGGTCATAAGAACAAATCAGTTGATATCGATCTTACATACAACGGCAAACTGACAGTAAATGTCTCATTGCTAAGGAACTTGAGTGTTCAGTTCCTATAACCACAGCTTCAAAAAGTGTTGTAAATCTATATAAAGAGTTTATTTTTACAAAGCCAGAGGACAACGTTGCAAGGGCTCATTCTGTGTAAATGCCAATAGGAAGTCCAAGTGTTTATAATGCTTATAATAAAATACTGATGATTAACACACCATCCTGTGACTGTGATAATGTATTAGCTGCTATTATTCTCATTACCATTGCTCTTTTCCATTTAGAAGAAAATAGGGAAAAGAAAAACAGTAATTGAATGGTGAACGCATGCAGCTTAAGGACAAACTGAACATGGCTGATATACAAACAACTGCAGACCACTGATTCTCATGTCCAAGAAGCAGTGCAGCGACAGCTTTCTGTTCTGACATCAGGCAGAACTATGAACTTGTTACACTTCACTTGATTCTATCATCTGACCACGCATCCACACTATGGATTGTTTTTCACGAGGGACGGGGTTCACTTTTTCACCAACCCCATCATTTTATAGAGCTGGACAGGGTTATTATTCTCCGTTGTTGCACTGATTGGCTAACCATTACACCTCTCTTATGTATCTTACAGTGTTTGATTTTACTGCTGGGTAATTTAACAATGCACCATAGGTTAAGCACCAGAAGATATGGCAATCACTATATATAACATTCATCCAAATCCTCATTGTTTACAGTGAGCTGGATCTTGAATGGCTCCATCATTATGTGTTTAGGTTTTAAAAGTTTTTTCAATCAGATTTCTTGAATGTAAACTCTCATCGAGGAGGCAAATCAATGCAATCCCTGTCTGTAATGCAATGTGACCAAAATACCACACCAATGCAAGTGGCCATGTCATCAGTCATATTTCACCCTTTGAGAAAAGGTCTCTAAGATTCCTTTAAAGAGTAAGACATGTTTACTAGCAGAGAAAATGGTGTCATAAAGGTGTCAGAAAGCCAGTGCGTCACTCACATTTGGCACTTCCCCAAATAAACTGACAATGCACAAGACCTCTGAGTAGATATCTGAGTGGATAGTTTAAATTACCAGTTTGATAAAAAGGTTCATGTACGAAAAGCCATGAAGCAATCAAAAAAGGCAGTATTGTCATTACTGATTCAAATATAAATATATAAATGATATAATAATTATTTTCTAAGCCTAATGCATTGATATCGTAATGCCAAACTAGTCTGAATGCAAATAACAAACTAACTCATTGGTTTGTCTGTTTACCAGTGTCAACATAGCTACTCTAATCACAGAGGTTGGGCAAGGCCATGTACAGTAGGCTAAAGGCATTTAACCGTATTGACTTTCACTTGTATTTATCCATACCAACCGTTTCATCTCACAAAAATACACACCTCGTGGTCTCACTTCATTTTTATTTGCACACATAAAAAAAGACCATCCTCAAGGGGCCTCTTACTTCCTGTATGCTGCTGACAAACAGGAAGTCACGATGTGCCTCGAGCACCGCAGCCATCCGGTTGCCATCTGATGCCTCTACATCGCAGCCACGCATCATTTTGATATTCTCCTACCTCATTTTCTTTCTCTCAACTGTGAATCACCACACCACACCCCACCTCCACACACACACACACACACACACACACACACACACACACAGAGCATGTTTATAACCCCCATGTTCCTCCTTTTTTGTGCCTTCATGTTCACCCTTGCATGAACTATCAGCCTTCTTTTCTCAGTCTTGGCCAGTTTCACTCAATGCCCTTTCCCTATCGCCCAATCTCACTGGTTCCTGCATCCTTTGCCGCTCTCAGTGTCTCAAAACAGTGAAAACTGAAGTTTAGATTTTGTCTGCTTCCTAAAAGCTAGCAACACAAATCTTATTTTAAGGCATACGCCGGTCTTCAAAAAGTGTTCTGATCTCATACTGGGTTTGAGATAGGGATACAGCAAATGTCATACAAACTTACTTCCATTATAACAACTGTATATCAGATACAGGGACAAAAGAGCATGTTTATAGCAAAAAACCAACGCGCCTAACCATAATATTAAACATGATTATTAATAAGAAGTTGAAGCATTAGGCACTTATTTCTCAATACAGAGCAAGGAAAAGCATGTAAATGCTGCAGAAACAAAAGATAAAACACTGAGTGAGAACAGAGTATAAAGAGGACAGCATGTACTATAAACATGCATCAGTGTCAGGGCTTGTATATCACACCACCTCAAGTAATTAAGTCACCCAGAAATTGGAAACTTCTCATTTGCAATTCCTTTCATACATTCTTTAGTCATATTTAACAGTAATAACTCTTCACTGAACTCTTACTCAACTCTTACTCTTCACTGAATACAGATTCAGTGAAGAGTAAAGAGAGGATTTAGACGAAAATTGAATGTTGGTTCATTAAGAGTGCACAAAGATGTTCATAATTCCTAAATATTTCTGTTCCAAAAACTACAGAGTTGAAAGATTCATTGTATAACATTAATATTGTAATATAATTTATCAGTTCATGTTTGGAGTTTTTGAAGATTGTGAAAGACCTCGCCTACTGTGGCCAAGCTTACCTAACCTCTGTGATCACAGAGTGGCTCTGTCATCATGATACTTGCAATATAATTTATCCTTGCGCTTTCTACTGTGGTACAAATAGATGATAACCATAGAAATTATACATAGACAAAAGTACGAAGCCACCTACACTTCTACACAACCTTTTAGGACAATCCACTTGAAATAAGTGGCTCTTTTGCAGTTATAAAGGCCATTACTCTTCTGGGTAGGCTTAAAGCAAAATTTTGGAGTACGTCTATGGGAATTTTTACCCATTCATCCAGAATTCCCAAGCATTTTGAGGTCAGATAATGATGTTGGAGAGCAGGGCCTGACTTGCAATCTAATTTATCCCAGAGGTGTATGATGTGGTTGAGGTCAGCGACCCAATGAAGTTCTTCCACACTAAGGTCCCTAAAGGCATCCAGTCCATGCCTTTAGGGACCTTGCTTTTTGCACTGGGGCACAGAGATGCTTGAACAGAAAAGGGCCTTCTACAAACTGCTCCCATAAATTTTGAAACATAGAATTGTCTAAATTGTCTTGACAAGATGAAGTTGGCCCAGGCCAACCCAGCATTATTAAATTCAATTAATTTTTGGAGTTACCACCAGACATTGTATGAAAGAGACACAACTGTGATGTCTACCAGTGCTCAGTAAAGTCCTGCAGGGAAGCCTCAACCATCTTGGTGTTTTAAAACTGGATATGATGAGGGTTGGATGTGACTGAAAAACTCGAGAAACCGATTTCTGTGATTTTAAATTTCTGGCAAACTGCGCAATTTTATACTCATACAGCTTGCAAGCATACAATAAACATTATGCTAAAAGTTAAAACTAATTAGTGAGCCCCTAAGGAAATTGTTCCACAGACTTTTATACAACAGATTTCTTTTTGAAGCTAGAGAAGTCTCCTAATGGCCCTCCTAGCCATTACAAAGAATGCTGTTTTAATGCATTCCTTTTTTGTGTATTATTGTAGGGTCTTTACCTTACTGTTGAGGTGACTGCTTTTGTGATTCGGTGCTATATAAAAAAAAATAAAATTGAAATCACAGTAGATAGCGCAGGGATAAATCAGACTGCAAATAAGAGGTTAATTCATGATATCCTGGTAATCAGTAAAGGACTAACAACCGAGGGATGTCTAATCTTGCTTTTATCTGTAGTAAATTTTCTCCACAAATGGCTGAGTTGCCAATACCAAGACTGCTGCATCGACTTATTTCCTCTGCCAGTGATAAAATTAGATCGATACAAATGCAGATGGCAGTCCGGTAAGTGAGCGTCAGTGATACCAAAGACATTTTTCACACATGCATTGAACCCTGATTACCTGACAGAATGCATTTGAGAATGCAAATTTCCGACGTAGTTAAATGATTTACCACCTGCCAGTTCCCTAGTACAGAGTTTGTGTGATGCCAGTTGGTGCAATACGTGAAGAGTGCAGTTAATTGTTGGGTGCATTCACTGCTGACAACTGGACATTGTGTTCAATGCACAATCCATCCACTCATGTGTTGGCAAGGGAGTGAGGCTGTGGTCAAAACCACAAAGTGAGCATTTAAGCTATTTAAGGTGACAACAACAAAAAAAGAATTAATTTACATTATGAGCTCTGTGCTAGCTGCATTATTAGATAATGCTGAAACAGCTCTGATTAAGTGCAGAAAGACATCAACTTCCCCAAAGGAAACAGGCCTGTGTGACGAAATGTTAAAATGTGCTACAAAACTTCTCTCTCTCTCTTACTCACACATAGACTAATATTAGCAAAGCATTCACAATGGTTCCTTTGACAAACACAGCGGAGCAAAGAGGGAGAAGCAGGGAGGAAGATTTGAGGGACTTTGAAGAGACTCCATGAAGACACAGACTCGACCTCTAACATATGCTTCAGTTTACAAATGGTCATAAAAAGGCTTCTTCATCCTGCTGTTGAACTCCCTGTGCTCCACATCCTCATTAGATTTACTGCTTAAGTAAAATCATGCTTACACAAATTCATATTACAAAGCACAGACTTTGTGACTTCTACCCTGAAGAAGAACAAAGTTTGTTCTTTTGTTGAGATCTCCACAATTTGTTGCTTGGTGACTCGCTGACTTGATGCATTTCACTGACTGAAGGCTCCCTAAAATGGAAACATTACATTTTGGTAGCTTATTAAGTGACGTCTATGTGTCCCCAAGGCACAACTGGCTGGGGTTGCTGCAATGAGTTATTGGTAACTGAATGCCAGTCAAAGTGTTTTCCCATTAACACATTCAATTTAATCTGCGCCACTACACTTTCATGTTGGTATCTCTGCATTGAACCAACACACGTGACTCACGTGCATACACACTTGTGCACACGTGTATGCACACAAATTGACACACATGCTTGCATCTCTAACCTCTTTGAAATTAGCAAGAAGTGTCTATTCATAAAGAGAGAAAGCAGAGGGATCGTATTTCTGTCTGTTTTGTGAAGACGGATGGGCAGACCCCCCCGTCTACATGCTACAGCCTTTGCAAAAATATTTATTACGGCTAATAGGAATAAAACTCCCCCTCCCCCCACAAACCCTCTGATTTTTAGCACTGTATCTTGAAACAGTCTACGTCGCAAACCACAATAGAATTAGGAATTGACTGAGTGCTTGTGGTCCGTAAACGGAAAAGATGGCACTGCATATACAGGACCATCCAACTCCCGTTCCATTTGGACTTTTTATTATGCCGCCATTATACTGTTGCCGTTTCAACATGAAAGCTATCTAATTAAAAGAGAAATGAAAAGGATTGTCAAATTTTATAGGAACCTCACAAAAATTCCCAAAAATATTTCTGCTCAAAGAGACTGCTGAGTCTAAAATATGCCTGATCAGCTATAATTCCCTACAAAGATGAGATCTGCAGCTTTTCATTTCAACTTCTTAAATAGCCGTTATACACCGGGGCTGCTGTTTGTGATATCCCAAAGTTGAAAACTCTTGCTCTAAAGGGTGTCTCTGAAAAAAATGTTAACATGCACAGGTTGTTGGCTTCGTAAGCGATGGAGCCTCAGCTGTGATGGGCAGATGCAAAGGAGCAGCCACACTTCTGTGTGGCAAGATTAACCCTAATCTGACTGTGATTCACTGCATCATTCACAGTTAAAGCCTGCGCTCCATGGCGCTGTGAAATAACATTATAGAGTGAATCACATTCACATACATTAACACATTAACTTTTAGACTTCAGAAGTCTGCTACTGTTCTCATTTAATAGAATAGAATCACCTCTGTCGCTTTCTGGGTACAAGAGGGGTGACACGACATGCTCCACATGAAAGCCAAAAAGTCCATCATCAAAGCTGAGTGTTTTCTTATGGAGCTTAGAAATTTGCACTCCTGTATTTTGACATTATTTCATATTAACTGTTAAAGTTAAATGGCACAACTATCCAAATAGCTAACTGGAGTTAGCTAAGCGGAAGGGAAATTTAATTCTGGCATCTTAAACCATTTGTATTATTGCATGCAACTGTGAATGTCTGAAAAGAAATATATGACATTTGAAATATTGTTCATATGAATTACTTTTTAGAAATACATTACAATATTGTAAATGCTGTGATTTTATTTTTAAGCTCTGAACTTGATTATTTAAAGTTCACAAATGTTACATTCACAGCAGTAACAAACACTATCAGGCTTCAGAGCATACGGGAACGCTGTGGTTCGTGAATTCGTTTTTTGAGAGGGAAAAAAAAAAAAAATCCACCCCCGTTTTGTTATTTTTTTCTTTCCACAAATCGCACTTCCGTTTTACACGTGTACAAGAACAAACAGGTTAGCACAAAGACAAAAAGAAACAAGTAAAAAAAAAGAACAAGGACCATTTCACGACTTGATAATATAGCTGGTATTCTGATATCCATCCTGTCTTCACCGTTACCGTGAGCCAAAAATCATTCATCACTGTATGTGAACAAGGCTCCCACACTGCTATTACATACATTCTTTGTTATTCTTTCCCTGAATGTGGGAAATGAACTCCCCAGTTTGCGTTTCTCTCCGTCTCTAATTTTGATAAGAGCTGTTTTTTTTTTGCATGCATTATGGAGGGTGGACAGTGCTTCTCTGTGGAAATGGCATTGATTATTGACAATGCCACAAAAGGAAGAATCAAGAAAATAAAAAATAAATAAAAGCTAATTTTATGGCAAAAACCATATCTCGAACTGACTTCAACATTTTGCTTATGTGCAGATAAATGGCCAAAATAGTAACTTTTCCAAAGATTGATTCTACATTCATATGGAAGTAAGGAAATGTGGAAGACTGTGTATAAACTATTTTTTTAAAAAGCTGTCAGTATAGATGTGTGTAATAATTTCAAAGGGGTCATGCTGGGTGAAAGCAGGCTTATCATTAAGAGGATGCCATCACTTTTCATTCAACTCCACCCAAGCTGCAAGCAGGCTCAGTAGTGAGTGCTAAGTTACCATAAACGATAAGAGAAATCAGACACACTTTGTGTAATTCAAAAATTTTAACTCTATAACTAAAGTGGTGTTAACATTTTCATGCATTGGAAATCAAACAAAAAATTTGATGCCAATCCCAAAAAGATCCAAATCTGAGTCGATTTTAAACACAAGCTGCAGGAAAACTGTAATTTTATACACTTTACAAGAAGCCCAGGGTAGTAATAAATGTGTCTGACACTAAGCAGAAACAGTGCTGAGTGGCTAAGCTAACATCCTGTGGTGTGTTCGCATACACACCCGCTCACACACACACACACACACACACACACACACACACACAAGCTATATGTGACAGATGTGGTTCCATTGCTGTTGTTTTAGTCCTCGACTCAGCAGGGTAATTTTACCTCTCAAACATTTCTCCAATATAGAATTAAAGCTGAAAATATTTCATGATGGGAATGCGTCTTCCTCCAAAAAATAACACCTTCTAGATTTTTCTTCAAAAAACTTTATTGTAAGTATTGTGGATTTGTGTTTTTCTCCTTACGTGCATTGAAATATGGACAGACAACATTTAAGCAGACAAGGAAAAAAAGTTATTGCACAAAATTTAGATAAGACAAATATAGACTGGACCTGCAAGACAGGCATATGAAACCACTCAGCGACGTGATGTGATTTCTAACCACTTTTACCATTTTTTCTGGTTTTCCTCCATACCTACACCACTTCCTACAAAAGAAACAATGTGTTTACCTTGACTTTGTCTATCGTTCAAAGATTTTGTTTTGTTTTTTTAAAGACTCATTATGTTTTCTTTCTAAAGCAGGCTGAAGGATGATTCAATACAGACCTTTTAAATAAAAAAAAAAAAAAAAATATATATATATATAATTTTTTTTTTTTTTTTTTGTTGTTGTTATTTTCAA
>VUQG01000402.1:13413-34523 GCA_015106755.1 Etia nguti
GGAAATTTTAAAAAAAAATTTTTAAAAAAAAAAAAAAAAAAGAATATATATATATATAATTTTTCTTTTTTTTTTTTAATTGATGGTACATTCAACTAACTACCCACAGAGTTGGTTATTCAAAGACCTCTTTTAACACAACAGCCAGATTGCAAGGACTTTCAAAGTAACTGGACATGTAGTTATTATGTTTCAGTTTAATTCAATTTTATTTATATGGTGCCAAATTGCAACAGGCACTATAGGGCTATGTAGACTCCTGAGACACTGTTTTCGTGGGCGGCAGCATGTCATTTAAAAGACAGATCATCCACAAAGGACACAGATAAGAGGTGACCACACAAGTGAAGATGAAACTCAAAAACAGTTGGGTACACAACATTATATTATTATAAATAATATTTTTGTACAAGATACTGAATTGACTTTGGTCATTTTTGTTGACCTTGACTTTTATATAATATTATGACCAATATTTTAGGATTGGTCTTACTTTGCCTCTGCCAAATAGTTTCTGAGACAACATACTGTCTAGCAACGTGTCAATCTACATGGTGCAAAAAAAAATAAATACCTTCAGTCAATAATAATCTAAGATGTAGGCATATATATCTATCTTTTGCCAGAATGTTGAAGCATACGACTGCATATTAATGGTGTTTCTGTTATGCTATTGCCTTTACAATTATTGCCAGCTGAACTACTGTGTTGTTGTACTGCTGTTTTAAACACAAATATGCACATTCTTTGTGCTCAGATTCTGTTAAATGCATCAAAACTAATATCCTTGTTAAGGATGATATTCTTAAACATAAATCAAAACCAAATAAAGAGCTTTTCAAGAAAAAAAAAATTGATCTAATATGCCGAATCTTTAGCATACTAGGTATGTCATCTGTTATGGTGAAGACCAGGCTTAAGACAGCGAAAGACCACAATAAGCTAGAGCTAAATGGGGCCCAGAGAGATCATCACCAGGTACAATATAGCAACTCTGCTAATGTGGGCTTAAAAACTCCAGGAAGTCACTATATTATATGTTTCCATCTAATTGCTTTTGAAGAACTTAAACTTTGAGTGTTATGTTGTAAAAGGTCAGCATCTCTCACACTGTGCTTTTATATATAGATGTAAGCTAGCTCAAACTCAGCAGAAACTTTATTTGAACATAAATTATGCTTAAATATCGAACACGTAGAACAGATCTGGACTGTATATGCACAAAGTGTTGCTGATAATAGGGTCCGTCTCAGACCTAATGTATTTGTTTTATCCAGTTTCTCAATGCAATGTACTTTTACATTACTGAAAACATTCAGGAAATGAATTCTAACGGATGCTCAGTTGGCTTTAACCAAGACTGGGCTCTGCCCTCAAACTTCCTCAATATACAAGCTAAAAAATTATTTTTTCCCAACTACAACTAAAGTACACCAAAAAGGGGCCGCCAGGCTAACAACAGACTTCAGGTCGATTTAGAGTCTTTTTTTTTTTTTTTAATGTGTTGCAAAACAGTGGAAAGAACATAGAAGTGAATGTACTTACTCAATCTGTGTCCATAGAAGAATCAGCAGTATATTCAGTAGACAGTAGAAAAAGCACCTTAGTTCATTCCTCATAAAAAGGCAAAATGCGAACAGCAGCCACATACAGCTGAAAACGGAAAAAAACGGAAGATTAGTAGCATCTAAAAGTCTTCAACACACATTCATTACCGAGTAGGACTTCTTGATTCCACTTCCTCTAAAGTTGCATATCACATATTCAGAGAAGTCCCTCTTAAACACATACAGAGCATACATACAGCACGCACCACTTCCTCTTTTCAGTTCCCCCACCTGGTGGAGGGGGAGGGGAGCAGGAGTTTAAAAAGAAGTCTGGGCAAATAGAAATCCAGCAAATATCTGACATCTGTGGAGATCATTCATCCAGGTAGGAGTCCAGCAATATCATTAGAATGCAATCGTACACTGAGGCAGCAAAATCCACAAAATAAGAGCAAATATGCAGATTTATTTTTTGTCATATAATCTAGCACAACAACTGGTCCTTTGTGGTTTTTAGAAGTAATGGTATATATAATGTATTATACTTTTAAACCTTAAATGCAGTAGTTCATCAGCATTGCCAATTCATGCTTTAAAGGACGTTCTTTTTAAAGTAAAGATCATCTGCACACTGTGTGTGAAACAAACAGCGACTATAAAAAAAAGGTGAAAGCTCAGAGAAGAGGAATTAGCGCTCCCTCGCTCGCTCTTCACTCAGTTTATGAGATGTGATGACCTATTTGTTTGCAGTGACCTTCCTGCACAACCAGATTCCGATACTTCTTTAGATAGAAAGGCAGTGTTATTTTGTGCGACTGTTTAAGCTCAAAACTTCTGAAGGTGGCCTTAATTGCTAATTTAAGTAAATGATAAATACATGTTACACTATCATCAACAGACATTTCTTTTATATATTCTTTGGTATGCAACACCTGAGTGCAGTAGAGTCAAGCGAGTACTGAGATGAACCAACTAGGAACATTAACATCTTTGTCAGTCTTTTTGCATCCTGCAAACTGAAGCCTAGTGATGACACCAAAACATTTTGTTTTTTGCTACAGTTTGTTGTCTTCAGCTGCTGTGTGGTGAACGGGACAGGACTGTGTCCACTTGGAATGGATTCACCCCAACCCGTGGAAAAATGCCTTCTGAAAAGCATACATCATGGCTGAATATATAGATATATATAAGCCATGAGAAAGCTTCTGCACACCATACGAATGAGGAAAAATAAACATTAACAGAAAGCCATTTCCTGCTTTTTATTGACAGAATATCACGTACAGCTGTTATTTAACTGAAAGTAAGTTGACCGATTCCAGTCCGTAATGTGGCTGGACAAAAAGGTTAGCACAGCTCCACAGCAGACACTTCCTGTACACTCAGTGTCTCACTTCCTGCTTCACCACACAGTCAGAGGTGGTCTGCCAAGCCATCGTCAGCTGCGCTTCAATACTCTCCCTCATGTCTCCTCTTTCCATCCAACTACAGCAACAAGCAGCGTCTTAAGGAGACACCTTGGCTTATTCTCGTGTACTCAGCTGTTTTTCTTTACCAGAATCGAGTCTCCAGTGAGGGGAAAAACACGTCTGGGTTGTTACCTCAGTTAACCATATAAAAGGCCACTGTTTCCCTTAACGGAGACTGTTGCAACTGGCTAATCCATCAAAGAAATGCCTATTCTGTTAAATCATCACTCACCCAAACAAAGCAAACACAGATTTAAACACAGTCATTGCAGGTAATGGGACTGATAAATGACTGAGAATGAAGCAAGCATTCAAAAAACAAACATCCCTCCATATCTCCACGAAACATTCTGAAACACACACAAACATTAACCTTTAAGAGATCAACAGCAAATTCCTTCCATGTATTCTAGCCCTGCTTAAATGCTTTCCTTGTAATAGCATGGTGATTTACATCACAATACTTTAGCATGCAGTGTGTATTAGTGTATTTTTACTCATTCTGCACAGATCCTGCTAAAATTAAACAGTGTTAAAGCTTTGAATCCAGACATTAAGTATGAAGTATCTTCCAGCGTGACTTTTTTTTCCATTTGCTGAAATGCAGGGGTCGTTTTTTGCTATGCACCAACACAATGTCTGAGATGTTTTCCCATTACATCATGTTGCAGCATTTAGTTACTGCGGCATCAGCAGTTTAGGCTGCAACTATAGTAAATCTGAAAAATAACCTAGGAAAATACATCTTTAAAAGAACAGAGTCACACTTTTGCTCTTATACCTCCCTATAGAACAGGGGCTGTCTGCACCGTTTCATACCATGACACGTTTTCGTTAGTCAGGTGTTTGTGGGTGAGTTCTGTTATGACAAAGCAAAGATAACCGTTTCCCTGTTTCCACTCTGTACTAAGCTAAGTGGCTGCTGGTTGTAGCTTGATCTCAAACTAACAGATATGAGAGAGCCATCAATCTTTTTGTCTAGCTTGCTAACAGCAAGTGGATAACTCCCTATGCCAAAATTTCCACAGGCTTCTACCTGAAATGCTGATGTATTTGTTGTGGCACATTATCTATTGTCACAAGAGGAAAGGTTTTAAAAATAATCATGTCAAATTCTAAATTAACTAACACATTACTATGTGTATAAGTGCTGTTGTAATATACAGTAATAACAGTTTGAAAAGGTTACACACCCTCTCTGTAGTCTTCACAACCACAACAGGCATTCTTGTTGTGTCTCGGGCATATTCAGCCCTATCAGATTCACAGTCTGAGCGGAGTTGTGTCTCAGTATTTCCTCTTTGTTACCCATTGACATCCCAACCACACCTAGAGCATGTACTATAAAGCAAGTTCAACATACCCAGGATATATTCTCCTTATCTTTGGAAACATTTATCTAGGTTCATTTATACTTCTTTTGTCAGGCTGAATGGTAACACAACTCAGTAAGTCAACCCAGGGTTTCCCAATTGAGGTATCAGCGCTTATATATGTAAGGGGAGATGTTGGCAGTGCATCACCAATACAAACATGGATAAGTCTATAGGTTGCAGAGTGGATTTTTTTTTTTTCAGTTGTAAAACTGTAATATGACAAAATAAAGGCAGGTGTATGTGATAGGAAAAGTGCTACACAGAAGTCTAGTGCACAAAAAGTGTGGTATTAATGTGATAATGCGGCTTGCAGTCTATATTGCTTTGAGAAGACTGGAAGAGTAATATATAAAAAGCAAAGATTATTTAAAGAAAAGAAGGAAAACTGTAAGAAAAAGATGTGTCAGCTGATAGACACCATTATGATCCCACCATCAAAACACAATTGCATAGATAATAAAAGGTATCCCTTTGGCATGTAAGACAGTTTGAACTTAGTTCAACACCACCAGACTTGCATGTGAAAGAACAGAGAGGAACTGTTGAAGAGCGAATACAAAAATGGAAATCAAACCGCTAAGTAGGCTTACCTACAAAATTTATATGTACCAAACACGTAGCAAGCCTTAGGTTCTCTGTTTTAGGATAATATTGCTTTAAGGCTTTTACAACTATGAAATTGCTTTAAACAAAGGAGAGGAGAATAAAGTTGCTTTAAGGTCTTTAACTTGAGATTCTCTGACCATCTTTGACACTATTTTCCAGAGAACTAATTAGCGAGTGCGTGTGTTACAAGTTACTACGACCAAGCTCAGGGTTAGTCCTCCAAACCCCTCATCCTGCTTCACGGTGCAGGCTTCTGTAGAGGGCCACTGTCTCAACAGAGTTCAAGAAGGGATGCCATTGGGTTCAAATGCTTATTGATGTTTTTCCATCTCGACGCACAACCTCAAATATGGTATTAATATAGATGCAAACATCAAACACTGTTATTAGACTCATTAGGCTGAAGAGAAGAGAAGAGAAGAGACTCATCCTTCGCTGTATGTCACAGTCACATGAGTATTAGTGGAGCTTGCCTCCAGGCCACTCAGTCACTTTAGATGCTTTGTGATCACACATCAGACCGCATATGACTCATAATGTAGGTTAAGCAGAGATGACACAATTGTGTCACTGAAATGCTTCAATAGTGTTTAAAAAACATCGGAAAATATACAACAGCTAACGCTTATTTGAAGAGACACTTTAACTTGTACATCTGTTGAGTTGAAATAAATTATCCACATGTAAAGTAGATGGATATGCAGTTGGGAAAAATGTACAGTACCAGAATGAATAGACACAGTGACATGGAATTGGAGGAATACTAATCAAGAGTTGGAATTTAACCACTCTGGCATTTCCTGACCACATAAATCATTGTTTCATTTGTGACTGTGCCTGTTTATAGCTTTGGCTGGTTACATTAACGGCACATGAAGCACATGGTCATGAATTTCAGTACTGGATGGACACAGTGATGCCAGAGTCACATGCTGTACACAGGAAACCAAGCAGAGCACAAAAAAAAAGTTTTTTGTTTTTACTACTACCAACAAATGCTACACAAATGCGGCCTATTCTCAAACCACAAAATGTGAGTTCTACATCTGAACAGTGTTGCAATTTTTTTCACACCATAGCCTTCACAGAAGGAAATGGTATGTTTCTTAGAACATGTCTTTTCTGAGCTATTTTAGGAGATGACAGAAGTGGAAGCTCCTCGCTTCCTAACTGACACTGGGTTCGGCCCACTGTGCACTGCAGAATGAAAAGAACTCTGAGCTAATACTAGTTCTGTGACGAAGCACATGAATGAAATACAACCGGGGGCGATATGAGCACATTCACGAGGCTGCCCTCTGTTGTGCAATGACCAAAACCTCAAAACATTTTAATTAAACCCGGACATAAAGTAGAACAAAACTTTCTACACAGTGCTGCTCTTTTTGCTGGTTTTAAGCCAGAGAAGTAACAGGTTCAGTCCAGAATAAAGTTACTCAGGAACACCACATATTTACATACAGCTACCTTATTAGGCCACTTAATGGACAAAGCTTGAAAAGGTCAAGTCAAAGATGATGTGATGGCACTGATGTGAAAGTACTGGAAGTTTTAGGCTCTCAAAAAGCACCACTTGCAGTCATCCTGACTCATGCAGTCAAGTGATCTTCAGCAAGATACTGAAGGTCAAGACACGTAATCCTAACCCTCAGCCCCCACAATGTACCCAAAAATTAGCCCAGTACCTGATACAGGCGCTCTTGCAGCATGGGTAAATGTAAAGTGCTCTAAACTGTCCTCAGTTAAAAGTCATTACAAGAATACAGTCCATTGCCCCAGTTAAGGATACTTGACTTCATTGCAGATTTTTAAGAGGCTCTACTTACAAGCAATAAAACCTGCCTCTTACTGAGGGTGGAACAAAGCTCAATGAGTGCTTGTATGGTAATGGTTTCAGTTTAAAAGCATCTCTAATAATCTTAAATGAACAAAACTTTCTAATGGAAGAAACAAATCTCTATAGGTGCCATAGTTCCAGGAAGAAAACGACAACATCATCCACTCTAAAAGAGGCATTTAAAACTTTTTTTTTTTTTTTTTAAATAAAATGAGTCATTAAGATCACAGATACTTACAGCCTACTCTATTCTTTTGTCCTCCTAGACATTGCTTTGATGAAATGCACAGATCACAAATCATCACTGGAGCTACTGGTGCACTAATGCTCTGAATACATTATGCAATTAATTAAATAAAGTGAGAGAAGTCTGGGACAAACCATGAGGTTTGGTGAAGTAATACACTTAAACTGAAGATATAAGAAATAAGAAGTGGCCACATATTGACAAATGCACATATAGCATTTCAGTACTGCTTCAGTACGGAAAACTGAATTCAAGTCAATTTCACACCACTCAGAACGAAAAGTGGTGTTTCTTCCTTCCCGTGGAGAAAAAAAAAAGTCAACTGATTTAAACTACTGATACAAGCCATACAAGTCAGACTGGAGCTAAGAAATGTCAGATAAAGTGGCTGCTAAACTGTGAAGGTGACTCTCCAGGCCTTTGCAGAGAGAAGGGAAGCAGTACTCTGTTCCCCATTTGATTAATGTGTTGTCTCCATTTGTTTGCTCTGAATTCCTCCATTCAAAGTAAGTAGCCTTATGAACTAAATGTTTACAGTGCTAGCTCGGGCTTATGAATCTGTCTGTGTAAGTGCATGCAGAGATACTGCTTGCCAAACAGGTTGTGGACGCACACAAACTCACGTTCTACGCTTTCAGCCTAATATCTCTTCTGTGCAGCTGTAGTCAAGTGCATTTTTGTATGTGTATGTGTGTGTGTGCAGCCACAAGTGGTCCCTGCTTTTTATAAGGCTCTTTGAAAATAAAACTCAACCCTGCAGCCCGTCCCCGCACGCCTGTCTCTGCTCGCTCTGCAGCTCTCTTTACAATTACGCAACACGAAACGCATGCCTTATGTGTAGCTTGACTATAAGAGAGACGAGCTACATCTTCACGATCTATGAAAAAAACGGAAGTTTTAACAGAAAACACCAACACTGAGCACTATTTGTGGGTGGGATGAAGAGGAAAAAAACCTTGGCCTGTGCCCAAAGTCCCAGCCAGATCCCTGCAAGTGCCTTAAAGTCGTCTTTTAAGCGTGTAAACTCCTCTTCTCATCTTGAAATAAACAGTTGTTTCCATCTCTGCTCAAATCATTCCCAGCTGCTTTCTGAAAGATGACAATTTCTCCTTCTTTCTGCTTGTACAGCGAGAACTCGGCTGTCACGGTTTCCGCTTCAGTAAAGCTTTTTTTTCCTCCACACAATCACACAAAAGCAAAACTTCCACGAAACTTAAGACAATGTTTGCTTAACTTACCTCTGTAAGACCTAAATGCTGTCCACGGCCGATGTAATCTTCCATCGACCGTCAACACACTACGGTTGATGTTAAGGACCGCTGTGCAGCCAATCCTGAAGTCTGCAGAGGACTGGCAGGCAGACAGACAGCCCTGCCACACTCGCCTCATCCAGAGCCTTGTGCAGAGTGGGTTGAGCAAAGACTGCTGAAGGAGAGCTACATGAGGAAGTAGTTTCATGATCACAGTGACTGTGTGGAAAATTTAGTTTAGCTAAATGAGACCATAAATAATATTTATACTTTCTATAGACAACCTAAGACTGTTACTTATAAAACACTGTAATAACTTCGGTAGTGTTAGCAGTAAATATTAAGTTGTAGGTGTGTGACCAGAGGGGAAGGCATGTGGTGCCACTGGCCTGACCTTAAAAAGGATTGTAGGTGCAGCTGACTTTGCCAAAATACTGTAAAGAGAATGGCTACAGGTAACAAATATGCATTTGTGTGCATAAATAGTACTTTTATTTGAGGTGTTTTAGGCTTTTATATATTTTATTTTCAAAAGAATCAGTACTATTATGCTATTTCAGTAGGATTTTGACTATACTTCAGTGTACTTTGTTTGCCACTTTGGAAAACAGCTATTCTTTACAAAATGATATGCAACCCTTTTCCCGTTTTAGCATCTGCATGGCTCGACAGGCCTGCAAATGATGCACAAAATCATATGCAATGTTTTCCATGCTTTCTTTCTAAAATCACTGATCAAATATTTTGTTTTCCTGTTGGGTTCTCCTGCCTTGTTCTTGGTCCCCCCCTTATCTTCCTATTCAAAAGCTCCCGGAAGCAGCCTCTTAGCCATTCAGACAGGTAACAAATGAAAGGAATTGTATTTAACAGCAGCTTTTTCTAGAAGCCGCAATCATCTATTCACACACACATACAGCACTAACAATCATCTACACGCTGGCAGTCTGAAGGATGCGTCTGGAAAAGTTTTGGGGTGCAGTATCTTGCCTCAAGAACAATTTATGGAGTGAAGGATCCAGGAATCAAATCACTGACCTTCTGACTGGTAGATAACCAGCTCTCCTCTTAAACTGACTGAGCAAATCTAAACCTCTTCTAGAAGCAGGTCTTTCAGCTTGGCAACAGGTAATTACTTGTTCAGCTTTACCGAAATGAACTTCAATTTCAGTGATCACTTGGACATAAACGGTATAAAGAACTGCCAGTGAAACACAAAAAAATGCTTTATGGTTTAAAAGGTTTTCTCCCCACAAATGTTATTTCTACAGCCATCTTTTACATCTACATAGACCCAAAACGATCCTGTTCTGTTCATGCCATTTCATTTTCAGATGACAGTATTTTTCCTCCTTCCTTGGCTCAACTCTTTGAAGGTATGATTCTGGGTTCGGCCAATGCAGCTGTGCCGGCAGGGTCTCTTATCCGGAGTTTAAATAGTGATGCAATGTTTCCAGATGTGGAACAAGAGAGAGAGAGAGAAAATAAAACAGCATTAGTGTAACCTGAAAAACAATTATTTTCTCAAAAGACACACAAACACTATATATAAAGGTTTCTGACGTCATTGAATTTGGAAAGAAACACCAAATTCCACGCTCAGAGAGAAGACCGTCAACAGTTTGATTACATAACTTTTTCCCCCAGCGAGACAAACAGCTGTATCGCGATACTTTTACAATTAAAAACAAATACCAAATCAATGTTTTATGATTCTTTTGCTTGATTTTAACATTTTGAACTATGTTTTACTCACATATTCTTTCAATATTTGTGCTTAAGTTACAAGTCTTTTACACAACATGAGTTCAGAAATACTTGTGACAATGCTGAAGCCTTTCTTGCTCAAAGGACTTAAAGGAAACCCGAGCTGATTGGTGAGTGGGTGGACAAGCATGCTGGACATATCAGAGGTGCAGTTTGTTCTGCCAGATTGCCTCCTCACATCTGATGGACATAAGCTTCACGTGACCCGCCTTACACGAATAAGACAAGGCTGCCTCCTGGTGGACTAATGTAAACACAAGTTTTACTAAATAAGCAGTTGCTATGTTTAACCATAAATTACCAGCTCTGTGGCAGAAGTTCTACATCACAGTACACATACAGGAAAAAAACAAACAAAAGAATCATTTTGATTTAATAAGCTGTACATTTTAATAACATTTCAAAAACATGAAGATTATATACAACAGTTATTGCAGAGAAATTATGAGTCACAATGCGAGTATTAAAAAGCTACTAATGTACATACAGTAGACACTTTGTTAGGTACACCTTACTAGTATCACGTTGGAACCCCTTTTGCCTTCAGAAGCACCTGGATTCTCTGTGGCATAGGGCGCTGGAAACATTCCCAATATTCTGGTTCAGATTCATGAGACATCATGTAGTTGGTGAAGGAATCTCCCATTCCAACACAACCTACGGGTGCTCTATTGGATTGAGATCTGGTGACTGTGGAGGCCATTTGAGTACAGTGAACTTATTGGCATGTTCAAGAAACCAGTTTGAGTAGACTTCAGCTTTGCAGAATGATGCATTATTGTTAAGTATTAATACTCAGGTAGGTTGTGGTGTTTAAATGATGCTCAGTTGTTACATGGGGCTCAAAGTGTGCCAAGAAAATATCCCCCAAAACATTACACCACCAAAAAAAAAAAAAAGAATGTCAGCAGAAATTGTCATCACACCACTCAATTTTGGTGAATTCATGTGAACTGCAGCCTCATTTTCCCGTTCTTAGCTGACAGGAATGGTACCCAGAGTGGTCTTCTGCTGCTTTAGCCAATCTGCTTCAACGTTTGACTTACTTTGCATTTGGAGATGCTTTTCAGCATATTTGAGTCATTTTGGCCTTCGAGTCTGGCCATTTTCTCCAACAAGGTATTTTCACCCAGAAACCTGCCTCTCACTGGATACTTTCTTTTTTATTTAGACCATTCTCTGTAAACCCGTCAAGTGGATGGAGAGTGGGAAAATCCCACTAGATAAGCATTTTATAACATGCTCAAACCAGCCAGTCTTGCACCAACACCCATGCCACATTCAAAATCACTTAAATTACATTGAAACTTCAGTGGATGACCTTTCTCATGTATATATGTTAAAACGCATTTAGTTCTTCCCATATGACTGGCTGATTAATAATTACACGAATGAGGAGTGTAACAGGTATACCTGACAAAGTGGCCGGTAAGTGTATATGAGAAATGTAACAGGTAGAGTTTCTATGCATTTTCACACTGTTAAAATTTCCAGGTGGAAGAATTATTTCTTTGTCCAAACAACTGTGTTATGAGCTTACACTCAGATTAGATTATTCTCTGGGAATTTAAGAACTGGCTTTCTCTGCACTCTTATTCAGTAAATGTTGCCAATGTATAGAACCTGTATGATACTGATCATTCCCGCTACTCATACCAGGGGTAGGGGTGTGTGGATAGTTGGTAGATACAAATTAAGTTTTCAAAGAAACCAAACATGTCCTCCTGCAAAAATCTGAGTCTAAAAGCTGACAAGGGCAAAGCTGACTGGCTGTTCAGATGCTCCTGGTGGACAGACACTGGTTGACCACCTCCAGTAGAGATGCATTCTCCAGAGCTGCTGCCACTCTCTCTTTGTCTGCCAGCTGTTTGTTCACTGTACACACAATGACATAAACAGTATGATGATAAAAAAAAAAATGCATTAGATTATAGTGGTAAAAATGGTCTAAAATTCCATCTCGCCTCCTTTCTCTCTCTGGAGTTTTACCTGCTTCCTCTGAAGCATGAGTCCCAGGAGTGATACAAACATCAATCTGAGAGGAAATAGAAAAAACATACTGCAATTTAGGCCACAACTGAAAATAATAAAAGAGTAAAGCACAGAAAAATTTGACACTGTAAAATATGTTTCAGGTTAAATGTGCATGTCATGTGAAAAAACATGCATAAACGTACTTTGAACCTGTCTGGCAGGGATCGCAGAAGCTTGACTTTGATTGACAGACCAATGAGTGTTGCCATGCTGCAATGAGGGATGGTGGGTGTGAACTCAACACCCACAGTACTCTCTGCATCATTAACCTGAGGAAGCATACACAAATGATAAACATCATTCATCAATTTATCTTCCTAAGAGCATACTGCATTCATTTTTAGCAATGAAATTCACTGTAAATACTTTTGAATGAAATGCTTGTTGTTGGACTCAACTGTCTTCAAACATTTCTTTACTAAAGTATCTGCATGTGTGTTACAAGGTATCTTTTTTGTTTCCTTATTCACACTATTACAAATATAGGAAAAATATATAAAATAGAAAACAAAAAGCCACACCTTAACTCGAACTTGCTCCACAACATTGAGCTCTTCCAGTGACAGTGGATGTTCTGGGTCATTGATAGATCTGATCAGATGTAACTTTAGTTAAAGAATTCAAGACAGTATAATACAATAAATATTTTTGTTTCTGCACTACTGTAATCAGTGTACTAATGATATTAAAGTAAAGATCCAACAATATTAGAGAGAAACAGCAAGAACATTATCTCCTGTGAGCAAGTGTTTGGTAACAGTGGAACAGAAGAGCTCCCTTCTAACAGGGAGAGACCTCCAGCAGAATCAGGCTCATGAAAGTGCAGCCATCTGCCATAGCCAGTTGGGAGGAGGGGAAAGAAAGGACAAAAAGAGAAAACAAATGTTAACATGTAAACACATCAGGGTGTTTAATAAGTTTTATAATGCCCAGAAGCTTCATCCAAAACTTAAGTATGAAGTCTGATCATAAGTAGAAATGCTGTATCTCTCATAAACCCAAATTGGTAGCTAATGGCTTAAAGCCCATTGTACTTTCAGGTAGTCTATGAACCACAAGTGAACCTGTTTAAAGAGGTGGGGTTTTGTCATAAAATAAACTGTCTGATCCTTTGACTATAAGCTGCACAGCCACTGTACATAGGTCCAAGAAATCATTCAACTAATACTAACATCAGCTTAACAATAACTCAATTAAAAACTGTCAAATTGCTCAAATTATATAATAAAATATATTTACAAAAGTGAAACAACTTTACATTCCCGAGAATACGAATTGAATAACCTAAATCATTAACGGTGTTTCTAAAATTTAATCTGC
Source organism: Etia nguti (assembly GCA_015106755.1). Classification (NCBI taxonomy): domain Eukaryota; kingdom Metazoa; phylum Chordata; class Actinopteri; order Cichliformes; family Cichlidae; genus Etia; species Etia nguti. The sequence continues at coordinate 26,864 of VUQG01000402.1, forward strand.
GATGGTTAACTAACCTATTAAAACACAGTTGCACTTCAAAATGTTTAGTTAAGTTTTCAATACTAAGAAATTGACTATTATTACTTGTCGGCAAACCCAGATACAATCGAGCTACTTCTTTAACTGCGGTTAACTCCCTCGATTACACCCCATTATCTAGCTGAATGGCACTGGCATTAGCTTTTAAGTCAGGCAAATAATATAATACATAAACATCAGTAAAAAATAATGACGGGCATATCTTAAAGGTGTAAATCCACTCTAAACCACAGTAAAACATGAAAACAGGATATCGAATATTTCTCTGTCGTCGATGGGGTCGTGGACGTCTTCATCCTCTTCGGATGCCGTCTGTACTCTCTCCCCCGACCGCTGAAAAATCACAGGGTTTGCATTCTCCAAGCGGGTCCCCTCGGACATGTTCAGCGCTTACTTTAGTCCACGTTAAACAGTAAAAACCTCGTATTTTATCAGGGCTTGCCGCTGCAAACAAGCTGTACAACTAACGCTCTCATTAAGTACTTCCTGGAATAACGGAAAGCCGCAGAGTCCAAAACATAAAAGTTCTACAAAGTCTTAAAGGAACAGTACACGCAAATTGTTTCCTGCTAAACATGTTTCTTTAAGTAAGTTATTCAGTTAACTGAGTGCCTTTTCGGACGTGAGACAGAGTAAGCTATACAAATGTTTTTTGTTTTTTTTAAAAAAATGCCATTTGGATTTCCTTTCCTAGTGTTTGCTTATTCTCTTGCTATTTTTAAAAATTTCCAGGCTTCCCATTTTGAAGGCTTAGACTGTACATAAAAATAAATATCATTTTTACTGGCATTTGTCTCCCTGTTTGTCCGGCAGATGGCAGATACCGCCCATTTTAGCACTCGACACTAACACCCTTGTTACACAGAACACGCTTTAATAAAAGTGTTATTGCAATAACAATATACTAACCAAAATAATCTTAAATTCACATGACTTTTTTACATGTAACGTTATTTATTTATTTATTTTAATTATTTTAGTTTGTGTTTTCTTTTTCTTATATTTCTTTTATTTTGTGCACACCTGAATCAGACAGACATCAAACCTAATTTGCATCTTCTTTCAAACACACTTGAGCTATTAGCGGGAAGAAGGGGGATTCTGCTTTTTAATCTATGCAGAGTAGTAGTACTATGCAGAGTCTTCATTTCTACACTACACAACCGCCATCACCATCAGCTACTTCTATCAAGTCAGAATCTTAATGAACTGCTGCAGTCACTGGAAATGTGGAGCGCGGTTAATGTGAAGTTTTACTTCAGCCTGATATGTTCACCTTTTGAAAAAAATGTGCATATAATGAGACTGCGCACGGCCGCTGACACATGTTTTAATAAAAATGTCATGGATAAGGGCAGCGGCAGTTGAAAAGGGCAAAAATATTTTCCTAACTGTGACAATATGCACTAACAACCTTTAGATTCACAATTCTGGTTTCAGGTGGTAAAATGCTATTTATAAATAGTTGTTTCTGTGAAATTAGGTATGACTAGCAGTAAACTTTTTTTTTCTAAGCCCAATTTATGCAAGAATTACATTATCAGCACAGATGACTCCAAAACCTCAGTGTCTTGCAACTACATGAAAAAGACTGAAAATTTTTATTATAAAAGGCAAAATCTTAATGAGCTGCTAAATTAAAATCATATCAACATTACCAGTCTTAAATATCTCACAAGCTTAATGTCTAATCAGAACACCTGATTAGAAAACCCTGAGCATTTGGGGATGAAAAGTTTACAAGCATGTAGATAAATGAGGCACAAACAGCAAAGTTTAATGTTTCGCATTAATGCAGTGCACTATCAGAATGAGAAGTAAGAGATTGCTGCTGCATAATGTAGAGAGTCCAGAGAGGTGCGTTTTTCATGGTCTGACATTGTGAATGTGAAGGAAATAATATCCTGTTCTGAAGTCAAAACATTTGTGAAAAATGAACACTGTTTGTCAGACATGCGTTTCTTAAGCTTCTGAATTTATAGAAGTCTTTTTTAAAATTCCCAACAGTACTGATAATAAAATGGAGCTACCTGTGAAGAGCAGCTTGCTGCTGCCATGCACTGTGTGCATTATGTGATTATTCCTCATTTGGTCTTTGTGTTCAGAGCATGGTGGGATTCCATATTTATAGAGAACCACTGGTGGTGTTGAGCCCAGAGCAGCACACCTGATGTGCATAATGAGACAACAAAGCTGCAGACAACCAATTCACAGCTTGCCATATAAATAGCAGCAAATGTTAGCAATATGCAGACATATGGGTAGATTATTTTCCTTAATGTCACAATGTATTTGCAAAATAATGGATTATGGAGAACTATAGAGCAAATTTTATTCTAAAGAGGTCTTGAGACTGATTGTATTTGTAGCTTTTTGAAATATGTAGTGCAAAAATTAAGTGCAAAGTAATGGAAAAGCATAGAAGGTTTGAACTTCCCTCTCAAGTCATCTTTTAAATCACTCATTTTTTTCTGAGGACTGCTCAAACGTATGCACAGAGATTCCTATTAGAAGGATAAAGTGGGCATTATATGGACAAAAGTACTGAGCCAAAAATGACACCTATAGGGGCTGCTTGGCAGTAGAAACCCATTCCATGAAGCTCCCTGTGCACAGTTTTTTGTGCTGATGTTAATGACAGAGGAAGTTTGGAACATTATTATTGACTATGAAAATCAGTACTAAGTGACCCTGTTCTTTAACTTTACTGAAACAGTAACTGAAAACACTTGAATTCAAAGATTAAGACATGTGGCCCAACACTTTTCTCAGTATAGTGTATCACATGAACTCATAGTTTCAGGAAGGTCTTGAGGCCATTTTTCTAATGCAATTTAGTCCTTATTTCAATGCCATGACATAAAGACTATGTAAATGTGATTTATCCACTTGATGGACAGCAGTCACACCAGAACGCATGTCAGTGCTTGACATTAGGAGTGTAAATTTCCCTCTTGCTATGTGATGTAAGAATAGTAGCCAGAAGCAGACAATCACTAAAGCACCCTGCATGTTAGTGTGATGGTAGCCCATAGGTGCCAGGCAGAGCTTTGTAGACCCATGTCTGTGTATAATAGTTGTCTACCGTCACCTGGGGCCAGGCAAAAATAGGTTGAACAACCAGTAATGTCGACTGCTATTTTTCATGATTTGGCTACTCGTTAGTTCTTTAGCTATGCCCCTGCTGCTGAGAAGAAGGAAGTGATAACATGCAAAGAAGTTTGTAGTGAAGGGAAACTGATTATCAAATACGAATGGAAACTGTCCAGTGCAGAAACTCTCTGTGCTTCTCATGTTTTTTTCTTGATCTTTGATGTTTTTCACACTTCTCCCTGTTAATGGTGAGCTCTGCTCTTGCTCCCTTTTCTGTTCGAGTCACCTTTGCAACAAGTCATTATTTGACCTGCGCAGGGCATTGCACTGATGGCTTTTTGGAGGTCGAATCCCTGATATCCCTCTCTCTGCATACCCAGGCAGCCACGTAAATGGACACAAGTGTGGGAATACAAATCCTGAAAAATTTAGAGAGATTTTATTATTTTATTTATTCATTTTTGTAACAGAAATGAAAGCGAAACAAAACAAAAATACTTCCAGGAGAACAAGTCTTGTCTTGCATGCTGTCACTTTTACTTGCGAATTATTAAGATCATGGTTTAGGTTTCTAAAGTTAAAGACATCAGAGAAACTGTCCCATTTAAATGCTGCCACATCAGCATAAAAGCTCATTTTTCCTTACCAGGGTAGTGATTTCCACATGTACATTTTAGGTTTAACTTGACATACTGCTACCATGTCATATTTGCGAACCTGCATTAAAAAAAGTTGACCAATATTTTGTAAATTATGGTAATTCAAGCTGACATTTAGATTGTTTAAGATTTGTTACAGCTTTGTAATTAAGCCCAGAAAGACCATAACATTTTGTACTATGGTTTTTGGCCAGTGGAGTACATAAAATATATTATACATATTGCAGGCTATTTTTCCAACTTTGCAGTCTCAGAGAGTTTCTCAGAGAGTGTCTTGTCAGAAAATGAGATGCCTTTCATCATTTATGAATTACTGAATTACATATACAAGGTCAAAGGTAAACTTATGGAGGAGAAATACAAACTATAGAAACTAGACTTTTTTTCTCTTTACAAAATCTACAACCAGAGAGAAAAATGAAGTTTGAAGATAAGCATTTATATTATGTGTTCACTCATGCTAAACCTATGTTTTGTTATTCTTTGAATTAAACATGAAACTGCAAAATCAAGATCTTTTACTTTTAAATTATTTATGTAACTCATGGTTTATACCCCCATGCTGTGAGATGAGAATGGATGAGAGATCATGCTTCTTTTTAAGTTCCAGGTCGCATTTTCCTCTTAAAGAGGAAAGTATCACAGCATTACAGTTCTGACAAATTATTGTTCAGTCTTTTAAGATGATGTATTGTTCCAGTTGAAAAGTTAATAACTATGTGTTTCATAATTGCAGCCTTTTAGAAATGTTCACATTTTCCTTTTCAGGAGTTTGCTCATTGTTTCACATTAATGTGCATATTCAGAGTGACTGCAGCAGTCACAAAGTGACAGCAGAAGATGACTTACTTTGGAAAGCAATTTCGAAGAGTCAGGAAGAATTTCTTTTCTGCTTTTACCTTGCCCTCGGGGGAATTAGGTGAAGGAACCAGCCAAAGAGACTATCATTTGAACAACTATTTATAAAAAGCATGTGGCAGAACATTTATTGAAGGTGTAAATTAAACTAGCTCACAATTTTTAACAGCGGCTTCAGCGTTTTGTGTGTCTCATTTAATATCATCCAGCAACAAAACAGCACCGCATACAGTAAATGTCTTTCATGGGCTGTTTAAGCTGATGTGAGCTTGGCTCTTTAAGAGCAGGTTTGGTGGGACTCTATAGTATGATATGACTTCCTCCTTTGGATCAGTTAATTAATAATTTCATCATTTTTGTGCAGGAGGGTAGCAGCAAAGGTTTCAGGGACACATGGAGTCTTACAGAGGGAGAGAGAGAGGTGTAAAACATAGGAAGATGAAACAGGTTTATACTTAGGCACAGTCACTTGTCATCTCTTACAATAGTTTGAGCTACTGGATGTCAAGGGAGCTGATAAAAACCCTTAAGTTCAGCCACATAGAGAAGTAAACTCCAGTTCAAAAACACGAAGACTAACCAGTTCAGATTTAAAGAACAGCTTATCTGTTCAGTGTCCAGTTAAAATGTGTTAAATGTCTTGCAAATGCAAATCCAGCTTCCAAATTTGATAATTTTTTTCAAACCTCTCAGGAGCCAATTTGAATCTCTACATTTCGACTGCTGACTCCTCACACTGGTAATGAGATAGCAAGCATGCTTTCAGTCACAGCTATATTTGAGTCATTTCTTCCTTAGGCATCCTTAGTGTTTTTGCAGCAACTTCACATGGAACACCCTCTGGTTTCTTTTCATTTTATTTCATATAGCCTATTGATTTTGTCTAAAATAAAAAGTGGGACAGTCCTCTGTTTGTTTTCATCTCTTGACTTGCATCCCTCTGATGGTGTGCTTGTTTTTTTTTTTTTTTCCAGTTTTAGTATCATTCAGCTCCACAGACACCAGGTCATCTCTAAAAGATGTGATCTCCCCTAAAGTTTATAGGTTTGACATGAAAGTCCTCCTGCTGTGGGGTTCTCCCTCCTCACAGCTTTACTCTCAGTGTATTTATCCACCATCACATCCAATCAGGCATCAGTGTTTTCTGGCTGTTCAATGACTTGTTGGGAAATGAGCCTTAAATAAGGAATGATCAACATGACAGCTCTCTAAAAGTAACATGTAATAGTTTATTTCCACTGCCTCTGCCCTCCAGCGATAGCAACACTATTCACACATATCAATCACATATGCACACACATATCACTTTGGCTGATAAATAATGTTGATCATTTCATCAAGAATAGAGGAGATCATCCAGAAAGCCTGGTCTTTAATTAACAATGCCAGTCTCTCGACCCAGATGCACAGCACTTGAATACAAGTTAACGATTATTTAAGAGGAGCTTTTAAAGGTAATATAGTTTTGATCTTTGGATCTTTGGCTCAGTGTAACTATCACTGAAGCAGGAGTGTAAGCAGAGAGCCAGGGTACATATACTGCTCAAGTCAATGAGCCACAGGGGTACATACTGGTTGGAGTGGAGCCAGGGAGATGCGAACGGAAACAACAAGGGGAGCAAAAACAGGAGACAAAAGGAGAGGGACAACAGAGGATCAAAACAGGCTGCTAATGTAAGTCTTCTAATCTAAAAACATCTAGCAATACTGCGGCTTTTAATCTTAGGATGTTTTGTGACTATAATGTTTAAATAAAAGAAGCAAGATCACACAATATTTGAGCATTTGAAGAGTTTCATACAGAAGAATAGACCCTTGGATGTCAACTGAGCCATTTTAGCTTAATCTATTAGTGAAACAGTATTGATGAGACGTTCCCAGTGCGGGCCAGACAGAAATGAAACATGCTGATATGTCTTCTTGAAAATGGTGAATGCAGTGAGTGCATTCTTAATATTATGGAGTAAACAATCAATTATTGACTAAAAAAATGTTTACCACAAGCACAGGGCTTGACTTTGTTCCTTTACAACACTACTTGCTTTTCAACAGATAGTGGTGCATCAAAAAAGAAAGGCTGCAGTTATACTTCTGGATACTCTTCCAGGCCTTTAAATGTTCAGTGATCTCATATTGATAGGCCTCAAACTAATGTAAATAATACATTTTAAATGTAATTATCATGAAAATGCAATGGAAAAGGAAATTCCAGATTAAAGTGTCCTTTGAGCTGAATAAATTTAAATAAAAGTTGACAACTTATTCCACACAAAAATGATTGAAATTAAAATGAAAGAGGCCTCTTTCCCCCCCCAACTGTCCTGTTGGTCCATCCAACAAGTCTAGAATCGATAAAAGCTCATTAAATTCCCACCATGATCCGTGAAGCTCAGTTTGATCACAACGCTGAAGTTTGGTGTGGGCTGAGCCCTTGGAGGTCATACATTTCCAGACATAGCAGTTGTCAGTTATTGCCCAACTCATGCTGGCAAGAACAGAGGATGAGCTGGTCCTATTTTTCTGTGGAAATATTTCTGATGTTGGAGATATAGATCAATGCTTTGACTTTCCCCCATTGCTCTCGTCCCTTGTGTTTTCTCAGACTGACTGCTAAACATTTCAACTGCTCTTGTGTGTGAGATTCACAACACACAAAACTGAAAGATTGCAATATTTTTTGATGTTTCTTGTTCGGTCTGCAGTTACATCTCAGTGCCTTTCGCCTTGGCAGGACTTTTGAATTCTCTCTGCAGGGCATTTTGGTTAGAAACATCTTTTAAAAGATATTTCAAGCAGGCTTGCTTCTGCTATCTTTTGAAAGCCATAACCTCCTGTCTCATTACCAAATGAGAACACATTAAAAAACACAATGTAATGAATATTACAGTATGTGACTGTAACATTTTTGCGTCAAATATTACATTCAGTTCTCTAGCAAAGGTGGAGTTAGTAAAAATTAAAAAAAAAAAAAAAAAAAAAAAAACTTTAAAAAAAAAAAAAAAAAGAACCAA